>CM064883.1:89598881-89642917 GCA_003313485.2 Penstemon barbatus | reverse complement strand
GGTATATGCGAAGACCCACCAGAAAATCAGTTATACCAATTGATCCCGAGATAGAGAGAACCTTTAGGAGACTAAGGAAAACGAGAAAGAAAAAGAGCAACACAAACAAAATGGGTGACCAAGGGCAAAATGTAGGACATGGAGGCCAACAAATAGCCATTCCGGCTCCAAACAATAGGAACCGTCCTATCAATTCATATGGAGCACCACAATTGGATAACATCACTCCGTGTATTGTGCCACCTACCATCACAGCACCTCACTTCGAACTCAAACCGGTTATGTTCCATATGTTGCAAGCCAATAGCCAATTTGGAGGATTCCCATCTGAGGACCCTCATGCACATTTGAAACAATTCGTTGGTGTGAGTAACACATTTCATATAGCAGGGGTGACACCCGCGGCTTTGAGACTTATTCTATTTCCCTATTCATTAGAGATGGAGCAAAGGCATGGTTAGACTCTCTACCACCAAACTCGATTACTACATGGGATGATTTAGCGGAAAAATTCTTGAGGAAGTATTTCCCTCCACAAAAAGTAACAAACTGAGGAATGAAATACTTTCCTTTCATCAAATGGATCAAGAATCATGGTATGAAGCGTGGGGAAGATTCAAGGATCTAGTAAGTAGATGTCCAAACCATGGCCTACCCGAGTGGGCTCAAATGGAAAATTTTACAATGGGTTGTATGGGCCAAGTAGAGCTATACTTGATGCGGCTGCGGGTGGAACATTTTTGTCAAAGACTTATGATGAAGCTTCCGAGTTTCTTGAAAGGCTCACTTACAACAACTACTCATGGCCATCCGAGAGGGCAATCTCCTCAAAGCAAACTCCCGGAAAAATTGAATTGGATGCTATCACGGCATTGAGTGCACAATTAGCGGCTTTGAGCAACAAGGTGGATAGACTCAATCAAAAACCGGGGGTGGTCCAAAATGTGCATGCCATTCAAGCGAGTTGTGTGTCTTGTGGTGAAGGACATGTGTATGATATGTGTCCCGAAAATCCCGAATCAGTGAACTATGTTGGGAACAATTATAGGAATAATCAAGGGTACAATCAATATCACAACAATTACACTCCACATTGGCAAAAGCATCCGAATTTCTCTTGGAACAACCCGGGAAATAGTCAACAACCAAAAGTAATTATTTTCAAAACTCAAAATACTAATTTCATAAAACAGTGCCAAAACAACAAATTTTCCTTTTATTTTCCAGATTTATAAAACAACCCCTAAACTTTTATAAACATCCATTTTTTCCGAAAAATTTGCAACAAACTTTAAATCAAAAGATTTTTAACTAAACCCATATCGAAAATCAAATAAAAGTATTAAGTATCTTTTTACTTCAAAAATCAAAGCTTTAAAAACCCCACAAGTTTAAAACTTTTCAAAGACACCCTCATAGTTTTGAAAACTTAAACCAATTCCTTGAAAAATAATTTAAGATCAACACATTTAAGAAATATTTAAAATAATCATAATTTTCACTATAAAATTGGATTAAAAACAAGTTTTAATTACTTTTCACAAACTAACAATGAGAAACAAAAAGTTCTTTAATTATAAACTTTCTTCGAAAATTTACAAATTTTCAATCTTAAAACTTAAATGAATAAACCACTAATTCAAATAAATCAAATTTTATAAAAGAACCATGTAAAAACAGCGACAAAACAGCGCATTTGACCCCTTATTTTCAGATTTACAAAAATAACCCCAAAAGTTTCAAAAACTCCCTTTTTGCAAAAATCTCAAAGCAAACTATAAAACAAATGCTTTTCAAGTAAATTTATACCAAATATCAAACAAAAATTATATTTCAGTCCCTTTTTACTCCCAACAAAAATCGCAATCCTCAACCCTTCAACTTTTAAAATCTTTCAAAAATATCCCCCAAAGTTTCGAAAATTATGAACAATAACCTTTTTAGAAAAATAAATCAAGATCCAAACATATAATAAACAAAACCAAAGCAAGTCACATTAAATATTACATATGAACTCAACAACTTATCACAAGGACAAAATAAACTTCTTTAACATATATTTTAAAGATAAGAAAGTAATATCACAAAGACCAAAGAACACATGCATGGATGTCTTTTTACCCAAAGCAACGAAGGGTATAAAACTCTCTTCATTTCCAGACCTCCGAAGGTGGTGGTGGCGGCTCCATTGGCAGTGGTGGAGGCTCCGGTGGTGGTTCAAAACAAAAGCCCTCAAATCCTTACTTTTCACCATTTTCTAACGGCTGTCGATTCACTTCGGGAGTTCCAAACGACGATCCGAACGGTCAATATGTAGATCCATGTGTGTAGGACCTTCACGCAAAATTTGGGCAAGATCCAACGGTGGACGAAGGCGGAATGATCAAAAATCCGAGGCTGGGTAGTGAGAATCCGAAAATTCTCTTTCTAGTGTGTTCTCCTTTCTCTCTCTCTCTCTCTCTCTCTCTCTCCTCTCTCTCTCTCTCTCTCTCTATTCTCTTATAATGTGTATATAAATGAGGTTATTGAGAGGATAAAAAATATGATGTTAAGTGTATATAATAATTATATACACATTGGAAGAGAGGGAGACATAATGCTTACTTATTTTTTTTATCCACCAATGCATGTAAACCTTGTAGTGGGAGTTTACTCTACCCAAGGGCATGCCTTAACAGACCTTGGAGTGTGAATGGAGAGAAAATGATTACTCTCCTACAAAAATCTGGAACTTGGGGTAAATTTACACATTGCCCCCCGAAGTTTTGAAAACTTACATTTTTGTCCCCTAAAACAAAATTTTTGTGCATCCAAGCCCGAAAATTTTCAAAAATGTCTTGATCTTATTTATAAGTAACTGGTATAATTTTAATTATTTCGAGTTCAAAAGATCACAAGATTTAATTAATTTGGTCAAATTAATGCTTAACTTTGAAAATAAAATGTAGCACTTAAATTTGGATTAAAAATCCAATCAAACGGGTTCGAAATTTTGGGGCGTTACATTACATGAAAAGCTCCAGAAGGGAAAACGGGAGTCTCGATCCTCGACCTTCTAGTTGAGGATGGACGAGGAGGATCTATCGAAGGCCCCTCTGTACGAGACCTTTTAGGTCTGACATTCCTACTATTTTCGCGGGAAGGACGTTTTGAAGTATTACCAAAGAGATTACTCATGCTCGGAAATGGAAAAAGAATTTTTAGTTATCGAGAAAGCTTATCGACCTCTTAGCAAGAGAGTATTCTATTGAAGCCGAGTAAAAGCGGTAAATAGCGAGTAAAATTTTCACCGTTTGTATTTATAGTATACGAAAAGTCGCCGGAGAGCTAAAGAATGGGCGCGAATTGCAAAGACTAGCGTATGAGTAGCCGCAAGAATTCCAAAAGACACAAGCATAATGATTACGGCAAAATTAATAAACCTGTCTAAATTATTACAGAGAAAGCGAAAAGACGTAACTGATAGAATATGAATCGTTTATTGTACGAGAGGATAAAAAGGTAATATTACAAGCCGTGTAATATTAACGTCCTGAAAACTATTCCCAAGGTCGATGAATCACTTCCTCCTCATATAGCCCGATCAACATTTGGGATTCCCTGTTCACCGGCGACCACACCTTCGTCTGCCCCATCGTCCGCGGTATCTTCATTGTCAACCTCTTCCACCGGTTCGATAAAATTATTATCGACCTCATCATTAACATCCGAGGAAGGAATCGGCAATGGCTTCCCGAACTCTTCGACAAGGTGGGCCAAAAGAAATTGTTGATAAATGACATCTGGCAGCTCGGAAGGAGAATATTCCTCGCCGTATAGATTCAGCTTGATATGCGCTGCTTTGAAATACTCCATTCGACGATCTTCAATCAGTTCCTGAGCCACCAGCTGATGGATCGCCTTCTTGAAAGTACTCTCTAAGAGATTCCTTAGGATTTGATTGATACCTCGCACAAACCCCAACAGAGTACATAATATCAGGTCTGCTAGCTTTTAAGTACAACAGTGACCCATTAATTCCTCTGTACTTGAACAGATCCTTTGTGTATTTTGCTTGGCTGATGAATATTCCATCAGACAACTGTCTTACTTGCAAGCAAGAAAATAATTAAATTCTCCCATCATGCTCATTTCAAACTTGTTCTGCATCAGCTTTGAGAACTTATCACACATCTGTTGATTTGTTGAACAAAAAATAATGTCGTCCACATATATTTGCACAAGCAAAATATGATCTTCCCATTCAATAGTGAACAGGGTCTTGCCTACCTTACCTTTACGAAATCCTTTAATTAAAAGAAAATCAGATAGGGTATCATACCATGCTCTTGGAGCCTGTTTCAGTCCATAAAGGGCTTTCTTCAGACGATACACCTTCTCTTCTTCTTGATAAGCTTCAAATCCAGGTGGTTGTTCAACATAAACATTCTTCTTGCAATTCTCCATTGAGAAAAGCTGATTTCACATCTATCTGATAGACTGTGAAATCCTTATGAGAAGCATAAGCAAGAAAGAGTCTAATTGCCTCTATCTTGCTACTGGTGCAAAAGTTTCATCAAAGTCAATGCCTTCTTCTTGACAATACCCTTTGGCAACTAATCTTGCTTTATTTCTGGTGACAACACCATCTTCATTCATTTTGTTTCTGAATACCCATTTAGTGCCAATAACTCTTTGATGACTTGGTCTAGGAACTAAGTACCAGACTTCATTCCTTTCAAATTGATTCATCTCTTCTTGCATAGCTTCAATCCAGTTTTGAATCATTTAGAGCTTCTTCAATCTGTTTGGGCTCAATCTGAGATAGGAAGCTGACAAACATTGCTTCACTTGCTGCAGCTCTCCTTGTATTTACTCTATCTAGAGATCACCAATCACCAGCTCTGATAGGTGATTCTTGAGCCATCTAAGATCAGGTTGCAAATCATGATGTTCTCTCTGTTGTGATCTTGCAACACAATGTTGGAGTTCCAGTAGTAGTCCGTTGAACAGCAGTTGTCTGTTGCACAGTCTCTGGTCTGTTAGCTGTTTGCAACTCCTCTGTTAGACAATCAGCACTGTGATTTTGAACAGCACTTGAGTTAGCAGCTGAGTTGAGATCAGGTAGTATGATGTGAACATATTCTTCATTCTTTCAACACTCAATTTCTGAAAATCAGTAGACAGCTTTTGATCAGTACTTTGATTCTTTTCAAAATATTGACTTGGTTCATCAAATACTACATGAATGGATTCTTCTACAAGTAAAGTTCTTTTGTTAAAGACTCTATAAGCTTTACTAACAGTAGAGTATCCTACAAATACTGCTTCATCGGCCTTTTCTGCAAAAGCAGTAAGGTGATTTTTCCCATTATTTAAAACAAAGCATTTACAACCAAAAATTCTAAAGTAATGAATGTTTGGCTCTTATTGTTCCAACTTCATATGTGTATTGTGGTGCTTGTTGATCATGCATCTGTTTTGGGTAAAGCATGCTGTATTTGTTGCTTCTGCCCAAAACTTTGAGGCAGCTTAGCTTCAGCTATCATGGTTCTGGTAGCTTCCTTCAGAGTTCTGTTTCTTCCTTTCAGCAACTCCATTCTGTTGAGGGGTTCTTGTAGCAGAGTACTCATGGCTGATTCCTCTGGCATTACAATACTCTTCAACTTTAGAGTTTGTAAATTCAGTCCCTCTATCTGATCTGATCTTTAGTATTTTCATACTCTTTTTGTTCTGAATCTTTTCCATCAGATTTGTAAGATGCTCCTTGTCTCACTTTTCTTCTTCATGAAAATCACCCAAGTGTATCTTGAATAATAATCCACGACAGCTAGGCAGTATTTCTTTCCACCATTGCTGATTGGATCAATGGGTCCAAATAAGTCCATATGTAGCAGCTCCAATATTCTTCCAGAAGATTGATGCTTCTTGTTTTTTAATGATGACTTGATTTGTTTACCCTTCTGACATGCGTCACAAAGCTTATCTTTGCTCATGACTGTCTTTGGAATTCCTTCTACCAGATCTTCTTGATTAAGTGTGTTGATGGTCTTGAAATTACATGATTCATTCTTTTGTGCCACAGCCAACTGATTTCACTTGGTGTTGATGCCACCAAACAAACACTTGAATTCTTGTCAACAGAATCCAGTCCACTGTGTAGACATTCCCTTGTCGTCTTCCAGATAAAATAACTTTCTTGGTACCAATCTGTTCAACGTAGCACTTATCTGTTGAGAAGATTGATGGTAATGGTTCTAAGGTCAACCAAAACGCAGCGGAAACAAAAATTTTAATCGGGACAAAACGGCCCAAAATGCAACTACTTTGCAAGAAAACTTTGGAGACCTTCTACCATTACTATCCTAGGATCATCATGCATTCAAAGTTCATATTAGAAGGAAAGATATCAAGTCATACCTCTCCCAATCTTGGGAGGTGAAGAGCCGCAAAGAATCGGGACAAAAGTAACACCCGAAACCTTCAAGAACACAACCTCCTACAAACTTCCTCCAAGCTCACGGGTTTGTACCTCCTACGAAACTTCTTTCTCCAAGATCCTCAAGAAAAACACACCAAGATCTCCAAGTGTAGATCCTCCAAAGCTAGCCCACACACAAAGTGATAGCACTTAAGGAGTAAAGAAGATGAACTAGATCTTGCAAATACACCCTCAATCTATTAGCTAGAATGAAGTAGTACTTGAATCAAGTTAGAAACTTGATGAAGGAAGAGAAAGAGATGAAGAAAACAACTTTTCTTGCTAGGGTTAGAGAGAAATCCGAACACACACTAAAAGGTGTAGTGTGTGTTTTTGTCTTGCATCTACACTCTATGAATGAAGACAATCTTATCTTATTCTATGTAAAATATTCAATGTAGTTTATTGTTGGATCAAATCCACCAATAAGACTTGTAGCTTTATTGTGCTTCCCAAGCACACTACTTTTGATACAAGTTAGTGGTGGGGGCCACCACTAACACTTGATAAGATATTTATTTCTCTCTTGTATATATATATATATATATATATATACATTATATATCAACATATCATATATATGATCATCTCATAAGACCAATTTAAATTGGTCATGGGTTAATTGGATATTTATTTCCCAATTAATAAATCCAATCTCTAATTCAAAATTAGAAACCCATTTATTTCTTCCTTCAATTAATTAGACCCTTCTAATTAATTTCGACTAAATTAATTTAACACTTAAATTAATAGAGTCCTTTAATTAATTAATCTCCATTAATTAATTACTACTTCTTAAATCTAATTTGTCAAATCCAATTTGACTTTTAATAGATTGAACTAAGTTGCATCTTGTGCTATTGTGTGTGGCCCCTTGGGTTCACCATCAATTAGCCGTGGGCTCACAAACCATTTGTGATTTAATTAAAAAATTAATTAAACTACTTTTAATCAATCACTCTTAGATATGATCTCATCAAATCTAGAGTACCCAACACTCGAGGTAGTCGTCTAGTCACGGTCGACGAGTCCTAACTAATGATGAAAAAAAGTGTGAACCTTTCTTGAATTGATCTCATCAATCCTCTTACGCATACCATGCACGTACGCTCCTTCCAATAACTTATTTCCCGATCGAGGCCTAGGACATGGAGTCCAACGGATTCCTATTAGCCTTGATAACTATGCGTCTTTATTCTTTATGGTGATTCCTTTTAGTGATTACCCATTTGGAAACTCCTTTCCAAATCTAACATCACTCACTTCGGCCGAAGATTCCCGGAATCAATCCATACAAAAGAATGCATAGGAAATCGCCCAACCACATCACGGTGGGAGTTAATGGATCCTTTATTGACGTCATTAACCTCACTACGAAGCAATCCATACCCAACGTGAAACTATAATGACTCGCTAATTAGTAGTCGAGTAACACATCAAAGCATAAACGCTCCGCATGAAGTTCACTCTAACGTCTCAAGTCAAAGGACCAATTTACGTACACTATCGTAAGTAGAAGAAATCTTCATCTCCAATAAACTCCTAAGATGAGATTTTTCTAGCGGGGTTTCGATGCGCTTGATCTCATCAAGCCATCCACTCATATGCATTGATATCTACCATATTGATGTCCATGGAACTATCCATCCCCATGCAAAAGAGAATGCATACTCGTGCAAGTCTTACCGAATACAATGATGCCCTGTCTCAATTGTATTTTACGACTTGGAAAGCTTTTAAGATCTTAAACCATAGTAGAACATATTCCATAGAGGGATGCACCATGTTCCATAGTTTCAACGATCTAAGGGCTTCATAAATTGCTTAGATGTATCACAATAATGAAGAATTGCCAATGCGAACTTTTATTGATCATGAATAAGATTGATTACAAGAGTATTTACAAGATAACCGATTGGCTTGCAGGGCATTACTCTAACAATCTCCCACTTGCACTAAAGCCAATCGTTCATAACTTTAAGGCCCATCTTAAGGCGATGTCCTTCAAAAGCCTTGATTGGCAATGGTTTAGTCAGTAGGTCCGCCACATTTTCTTTTGAGTCAACGCGCGCCACTCTCATGTCTCCTCTATCAATGATATCTCGTATCAAATGATATCGCCTTAATACGTGCTTGGATCTTTGATGAGATCTTGGCTCCTTTGCTTGCGCAATGGCCCCATTGTTATCACAGAAGATAGCAACGGGTTCGGCAATGCTAGGAACTACACCCAACTCTTGGATGAAGTTTCGCATCCAAACACCTTCCTTAGCAGCATCACATGCAGCTATGTATTCTGCTTCGGTTGTAGAATCGGCTACAGTTTCCTGTTTGGAACTCTTCCAACTCACTGCACCTCCATTCAAGCAAAATACAAAACCTGACATAGACTTGGAGTCATCTACATCACACTGAAAACTAGAGTCAGTGTGACCCTCAAGATTTAATTCTCCATTACCGTAGACCAAGAACAAATCCTTAGTTCTTCTCAAGTATTTAAGGATTGCTTTTACGGCACTCCAGTGACTCTCACCTGGATTGGATTGAAAGCGGCTTGTGACACTAAGAGCTTGTGCCACATCCGGCCTAGTACATAGCATGGCGTACATTATGCTCCCTATAGCGGACGCATAAGGTATCTTTGACATCCTTTCTCTTTCATCGTCAGTCTTGGGAGACATCGACTTGGAGAGATGGATTCCATGTCGCATTGGAAGAAACCCTTTCTTCGAAACATCCATACTAAACCTCTTTAGTATCTTTTCTATGTACAACATTTGGGATAGCCCTAGCAACCTTTTAGATCTATCTCTATAGATCCGTATTCCCAATACAAAGGAAGCTTCTCCCAAATCTTTCATGGAGAATTTTGTAGATAACCATGCTTTAGTCTTCTCTAATATTCCTACTTCATTCCCAATGAGAAGAATATCATCGACATAAAGCACTATAAACTCTATCGAGCTCCCACTAACCTTCTTGTACACACAAGGTTCATAGATGTTCTTGATGAAGCCAAACGATTTGACTGTCTCATCAAAACGCTTGTTCCAATTTCGGGATGCTTGTTTAAGTCCATAAATGGACCTTTGTAGTTTGCAAACCTTTTGCTCACTACTTTTGGGTATGAAACCTTTTGGTTGCTCCATATAAATTTCTTCTTCAATGTCTCCATTGAGAAAAGCGGTTTTCACATCCATTTGCCATATCTCATAGTCGTACCATGCTGCTATGGCAAGCAAGATCCGAATGGACTTTGGCATGGCCACCGGTGAGAAGGTTTCCTCAAAGTCGATGCCAGGCCTTTGAGTGTATCCCTTCGCAACTAGCCTTGCCTTGTAGGTAGACACCTCTCCATTTACTCCAAGCTTTCGCTTATAGATCCACTTGCAACCAACGGGTACTACTCCCTTTGGTGGATCTACCAAGGTCCATACCTTGTTTGAGTACATGGAGTCCAATTCGGCTCTCATGGCTTCACGCCATTTTCCCGAATCTATGTCCAACATAGCTTCTTCATAAGTCCTTGGATCAATATCCAATTGCCCCGTTTCATGTATCAATCCAAACCGTTCGGGTTGTTTACGTTCACGAGTGGACCTACGAAGTTGTTGTGTACTAGTGGTTTCCTCATTACTCTCATTTGTTTCCATCTCTTGTGGTGATTCATCCGTCTCACGAACTTCCTCCAATTCTATCTCCACCTTTTCATTATCAAGAAGACGTTCTTCCATGAAAATGGCGTTCCTAGAAACAAACACATTTTGTTCCTTAGGATCATAGAATTGATATCCAATAGACTCTCTAGGATATCCCACAAATTTGCATAAGGTGGACTTGGCTTCCAACTTATCTCCCACTAGATTCTTGACGTAAGCGGGAGACCCCCAAATTCTCATGAATTTATAAGAGGGTGCTTTGCCGAACCACATCTCATGAGGTGTCTTAGGTACAGTTTTCGAAGGTACTACGTTTAGTATCTTTGAAGCTGTAAGAAGAGCCAAACCCCAAAAGCTTCTAGGTAAATCCGTGAAACTCATCATGGATCGAACCATGTCCAATAGAGTTCTATTCCTTCTCTCCGATACTCCGTTCAATTGAGGAGTACCCGGAGGAGTCCACTTTGAGAGAATCCCATTCTCTTTCAAATAACCGAGGAATTCGCTACTCAAGTATTCTCCACCTCGATCGGATCGAAGTGACTTAATACTTTTACCGAGTTGCTTTTCTACTTCATTTCGAAACTCTTTGAACCTTTCAAAAGCTTCGGACTTATGTGTTATGAGATAGACATATCCATACCGTGAATGATCATCGGTAAAGGTTATGAAGTACTTATAACCTCCTCAAGCACTAACACTTAGTGGTCCACATATATCCGTATGGATCAAATCCAAAGTGCTTGAAGCACGTTCCGGTTTCCCAGAAAATGGCAATTTGGTCATTTTTCCCTTTAAGCAAGATTCGCAAGTTGGGAACTCATCCAAGTCCACTATTTCTAGAGACCCATTTGAGACCAACCTTTGAATCCTCTTCTTGGAAATATGTCCAAGTCTAGCATGCCATAGATATGCGGAGTTATCGTTATTTGCCTTTCGTTTCTTAATATTATCGTGAACATGCAATATAGTATTAGATGTTCTGGACATTTCAAGATTATACAATCCATTAGCTAGTGTACCTTTTGCATATAAAGAACCATTCTTTGAAATGCTAAAAATTCCATTCATAATGGTAAAACAAAAACCTTCTTGATCCAAAACAGGAATGGAAATAAGGTTCTTGATTAAAGTAGGTACATAGAGACAATCTCTAAGGACTAGCTTACAATGTCCTACATCTAGTTCTACGTCCCCTATTGCTTCGGCTGCAACTTTTGCACCATTGCCCAAGCGGAGAATCCAATCCTCGGGTTTAAGGGGCCTTGTTGTTCTCATCACCTGTTTGTCATTACAAAGGTGAGAACCACAAGCGGTGTCCAACACCCAATTAGGATTATTCACGGAAATATTAACTTCAACGAAAAATATACCTTGATTCTTATTTGGGACGGTTTTAAGGTAAAGAGGACAATTCCTCTTCCAATGCCCTTCTTTATTACAATGGAAACAAATACCCTTAGCCACCTTTCCCTTCGCAACTTTAGGAGTGGCCTTAAGAGGCTTCTTGTCCTTAGAGGAACTTTTCCCCTTCTTTTTCTTTCCCTTTGCCTTTCGGCCCTTGGAAGAAATGGGAGCTAACATCACATGTTTCTCCTTTACTATCGAGCTTTCCGCCGTGTGAAGCATATTAACAAGTTCATGAAGTCCAACTTCCATGTTATGCATGTTAAAGTTCATCACAAAGTTGTCAAATGAGCGGGGCAATGATTGAAGGATCAAATCCATATAGAGTTCATTGTCCATAACCACGTTAAGATGAGCAAGCTTTTCGATGAGTCCAATCATTTTAAGCCCATGCTCACGGACCGATGAACCCTCAATCATGCGAGCTTGGAAAAGCTCCTTACTTGCCAAGTAACGTTCTTGCCGACCCGGAGTCGAGTACAACTCGGACAAGTGAAGGTGGATATCCGAAGCATGAGACATGTTCTCATGTTGCTTTTGAAGCTCACTTGACATTGAGGCTAACATGAGGCAACGGGCTTGAAGATCATCTCGACCCATTTGTCAAAGGTGGCCCGCTCCTCATCCGATGAATCAGTCGGTAAAGCCACAGGAGGTGGGGCGGTAAGGACATAGCTCCTTTTCTCAGAATCGAGAACAATGCGAAGGTTGCGGAGCCAATCGGAGTAATTTGGCCCGGTGAGTTTGTTTGAGTCAAGTATCAAATGAAGTGGGTTCTTTGCCATTTTAAAACACTTTTAAATCTACAAAGGCGAAAAAAATTATGTTTAGCGTTCATTCAATTTTTCAATATACTTTATGATCTTGGACTTCTAACCATAAAGGTCTCCCACTATTTTATCGAATCCCATGCCCCCACATGGTAAACGAGAAATCAAATTTCTTAGTAGGTCTCAAAGTCCTAAAGACATTTTCCACACCCACGACTCGTGAGACATGTGGTCAATTCAATAGGTAGGCAACAAATTGCCAATCGTTTCTGCCAAACGACCTTTGAGAATATTTTGCCTCGCTTTTCGTATGGACCCACGACTCGTGCGACATCCATATTATTAAACGTTAAGTCTAAACCATCAATCTTGATAAGACATACCCCAATCATGGACGTTCCACGACTCGTGAGACAACGCCATGACCCGAATATGCCCTACCCTTGGCACTTTAACTCGTGCATCAAGGAAACGATCATATTGCTATAATTACACCCGTTCCACGACTCGTGAGACAACGGATGAATCGAATACAACTCATGACCGAGCCCTATTGATGGAAGGCATGGACTACGGAAACTCGCTTGCCCATTATGACTTAATTATTAAACTCGATTGGGTCGAGTGGAGGTTTTTAATTATTTGAAGTTGCAAGATCTCACCAAATTTTAGTTGTTTATCTTTCTTAGGTGATCTATCCTAACATGCATCACATACATCAAATGGATAAAATACCAACAAAGCATAAACGGCCCTAGCATGCTCCTATCGCGTGGTGGATGATCATGGGCCGATCCTATGAGGTCCATTCCGAGCCAAGGAATGTGCCAATTGGTCAATCTAGGGTAAGTAAACAAATGGAAATAGAATCCTATTCTATTACATATGCATCACCATGCATACATGGCCTTCAAGGTCTTCAAGTCCTCCAAGTCCTTCAAGTCCTTCACAAGTCCTTCAAGTGCTTCTTCTTGAATAACCTCACAACCTAATGCCTACTCTCTTTACATTGACATAAGTCAAGAAATAAGAGGCATGCAAGCCCCATTTAATTACATACCCAAATCATCAAATGAATTACAAGATTAATATCCAATCACATAAGGTCAAGGCCACTAGATCATCCACCCATACATTCATCACACAATGGGGCATCGATAAAGTAAATTTACCAAGAAGATTATCTACCAATTTCTAATGGATTAAGGCATGTACTTTGTGGTGTCCCAATTTAATGAGACCAAAGAACACAAATTTAGATAACTTGATGTAGGAGCTCGATAGGTGTTTGAATTTCGGTTTTATGACCAATCCGGCTCATCCTTAAGTTATCCATAAGTGAAGAGGCTTACCCACAGCCCTACATCACTTTAGGAAACCGTAGGACTCACAAGATTTAGGCAATTTTACCGGTGGGTGCGATTGTTCCACTACAACCCGGCACGTACGGTCTTTTCACCAAAAACCAATTTTCAAACTTAAACCACCCTTACTCCATACATCCCTATATCCAATAAAGTGTTCATAAACATTATCTAACCATAATCAACCACAAAAACAGTCCCTAAATCCGAAAGCAAATCGGTTGATGCACTTCAAATTTTAACAAACCGTTTTCACCAAAACGTAAGGAAACATTCATAGCACTTATGAATCACGAATCTAATATGAAATAGCATGATTTGGCTCTGATACCACTTGTTGGTAATGGTTCTAAGGTCAGCCAAAACGCAGCGGAAACAAAAATTTTGATCGGGGACAAATTGGCCCAAAAATGCAACTACTTTGCAAGAAAACTTTGGAGACCTTCTACCATTACTATCCTAGGATCATCATGCATTCAAAGTTCATATTAGAAGGAAAGATATCAAGTCATACCTCTCCCAATCTTGGGAGGTGAAGAGCCGCAAAGAATCGGGACAAGCAAGTAACACCCGAAACCTTCAAGAACCTCCAAGCTCACGGGTTCAACACCTCCAAGATCCAAGCTAGAATCTCCTCCTTTGAAACTTCTTTCTCCAAGATCCTCAAGAATATCCACACCTAGATCTCCAAGTGTAGATCCTCCAAAGCTAGCCCACACACACAAGTGATAGCACTTAAGGAGCAAAGAAGATGAACTAGATCTTGCAAATACACCCTCAATCTATTAGCTAGAATGAAGTAGTACTTGAATCAAGTTAGAAACTTGATGAAGGAAGAGAAAGAGATGAAGAAAACAACTTTTCTTGCTAGGGATAGAGAGAAATCCGAACACACACTAAAAGGTGTAGTGTGTGTTTTTGTCTTGCATCTATTACATCTTATGAATGAAGACAACATCTTATCTTTTATGTGTGTACATTATTCAATGTAATTTATTGTTGGATCAAATCCACCAATAAGACTTGTAGCTTTATTGTGCTTCCCAAGCACACTACTTTTGATACAAGTTAGTGGTGGGGGCCACCACTAACTCTTGATAAGATATTTATTTCTCTCTCTTGTATATATATATCACATATATATATTAACATTATATCATATCATATATGATCATCTCATAAGACCAATTTAAATTGGTCATGGGTTAATTGGGCATTTATTTCCCAATTAATAAATCCAATCTCTAATTCAAAATTAGAAACCCATTTATTTCTTCCTTCAATTAATTAGACCCTTCTAATTAATTTCGACTAAATTAATTTAACACTTAAATTAATAGAGTCCTTTAATTAATTAATCTCCATTAATTAATTACTACTTCTTGTCAAATCTAATTTGACTTTTAATAGATTGAACTAAGTTGCATCTTGTGCTATTGTGTGTGGCCCCTTGGGTCCACCATCAATTAGCCGTGGGCTCACAAACCATTTGTGATTTAATTAAAAAGATTAATTAAACTACTTTTAATTAATCACTCTTAGATATGATCTCATCAAATCTAGAGTACCCAACACTCGAGGTAGTCGTCTAGTCACGGTCGACGAGTCCTAACTAATGATGAATAAAAAGTGTGAACCTTTCTTGAATTGAACTCATCAATCCTCTTACGCATACCATGCACGTACGCTCCTTCCAATAACTTATTTCCCGATCGAGGCCTAGGACATGGAGTCCAACGGATTCCTATTAGCCTTGATAACTATGCGTCTTTATTCTTTATGGTGATTCCATTTAGTGATTACCCATTTGGAAACTCCTTTCCAAATCTAACATCACTTACTTCGGCCGAAGATTCCCGGAATCAATCCATACAAAAGAATGCATAGGAAATCGCCCAACCACATCACGGTGGGAGTTAATGGATCCTTTATTGACGTCATTAACCTCACTACGAAGCAATCCATACCCAACGTGAAACTATAATGACTCGCTAATTAGTAGTCGAGTAACACATCAAAGCATAAACGCTCCGCATGAAGTTCACTCTAACGTCTCAAGTCAAAGGACCAATTTACGTACACTATCGTAAGTAGAAGAAATCTTCATCTCCAATAAACTCCTAAGATGAGATTTTTCTAGCGGGGTTTCGATGCGCTTGATCTCATCAAGCCACCCACTCATATGCATTGATATCTACCATATTGATGTCCATGGAACTATCCATCCCCATGCAAAAGAGAATGCATACTCGTGCAAGTCTTACCGAATACAATGATGCCCTGTCTCAATTGTATTCTACGACTTGGAAAGCTTTTAAGATCTTAAACCATAGTAGAACATATTCCATAGAGGGATGCACCATGTTCCATAGTTTCAACGATCTAAGGGCTTCATAAATTGCTTAGATGTATCACAATAATGAAGAATTGCCAATGCGAACTTTTATTGATCATGAATAAGATTGATTACAAGAGTATTTACAAGACAACCGATTGGCTTGCAGGGCATTACTCTAACACAAGTACCTGTTAATACCTAAGCTAAAGATTGTGATCCTCAAAATTTTATGAGATAGAAAAGATGTGTTGGATTAAACTTGACTTTTTATTGATAGAGAAAATATTACAAGTACAAGTTCATCAGATGAGATGTCTGAAGAATAGATAAAGTAAACTGATTACAAAGGATTTATAGATTCTAATTATCAGCTTCTTCATCAGATCCTTCTAGCACTTCTTCATATTCATAAGATGATTCTTCATCATCTTCTTCTTCTTCATCTTCATCAGCTTCATCTTCTAAAAGTATGTTTGCTCTGGCAGCATCCATCTTTTCTTTGAGTTGCTGCTCCTTCAGTAGCTCCATTTCCTTTCTGGCTGATTCAGTATTTTTGTACTTGGTCAACGGTTCTGTTTGATCTTCAGCAGAGTCCTTGGTTTCAGCCATCACTTCATCAGTTTTGGCTTTGTCCTTAGTCTCTTCTTCAGACTTCTCTTCACCTTGTACCTTTCCAACTGTTTCAGCAGTCTTGGTCTTTTCAGTAGAGTCTTCAGTCTTCTCAACTTCAGTATCAGCAATAGTCTCCTTAGTTGATTCTTCCCCTTTATCTTCCCCCTTTTTGTCATCATCAGACTTGATGACATCTTCAGGTTTAGCAGCAGGGTTGAGTGCAACAGTAGGAATCTTCATTGCAGCACATAAAGTCTTCAGGTTATGATTTACTACATCATGACTTGCTGTTAAATGATGAAGACTGGTACTGATGTTGTCAGTTTGATCATTGAAGTAGTCAATATTTAGTTGCATTGTTGCAAGTTCATTGTGTAAGTCTTTTCCAGCGTTGGAGACTTCTTGCAACACTCCAATATTAACATCCTTCTCTTCTTCACTGACTTTGATGAAGGTTGCAGTTAAATCAACAATCTTGTGCTCAGCTCTTTGTAAGGCAGTATGAAGGTGATTTACATCAGCCTTCACATCTTCAACGTTTCTGTTTATATCAGTAAGGCTGTGCACTAACTGCATAGAGTTGTCTTGAGGTATAGGAAAACTATCAATTTCAGTCTTGATGATCTTGGCAGTTGATTATTGCATAGTTTCCAGCTGAAGTCTGTTGGACTCTACCAACTTTGCTTTCAGTTCTTCCTTCAGCTCCTCTTTCAACTTTGTCAGCTGCTGGATGTGCTTCTCTTCCAGTTCCTTCATAGAGTTCTCCATTAGCATCTGGAAAGCTTCCATCAGTGATGAGTGCTGATCACCCGATGAAGCAAAAGCAGCAGCTTCCTTTTCTTCAGTCTCCTAGTGGATAGGGACATCTTTCATTTCAGTCTCCTGATCAGCTTTGGTATCCTTAGCGTTCCACTCAAGTGCTAAGGGATTATCAGCTTTCTTGTGCTCATCAGTGACATCATTATAGAACAAATTTGTAATAGTGCCATCATCATTGAAACAAGTTGTTTGACGAATCTGTCGCACAATTATCCAAGGATTTACAAAGGCATTATTACCTTTGGGCACTTCACAAAACTCATTAACTTCTTTGCCAAAGATAATATGCTAAATGCTAGGCAGCTGAGGCATTTCACTTGAACAGCCTTGCTGATACCTTGACCTTTCTGCCCATCTCTTCAAGGCGGTCATAGCAGCTATGTTAATAGCCCTTTCTTCAACATTATCAGACTTTCTTCTTTTGGCAGGCAAAGAGTTCTTGATCTTCTTGGCCTCCTCTAATGCAAACTCTTTTCATATTTTTGCATGATGTCTCTTACATAGTGAGGATCCAAGGCTTTCTGAATGGAGTCTGTCCTTAGCCAATTTAGAACCCACTGTTCTTCATAAGCTAACTCCTTCAGACTTTGAAGATCTGCTATTGATCTGTTCATTCTGTTTTCTCTCCATCTGATATATCTGGGCTTTTCTTGAGTGAACAGAGTCTTTAGCATTAACTTCTGGTCGTAGTAAGCAAGGGTCTTCTCAAACCTTTTGAAAAGCTCTTTGTCAGCATAGACAATGTTGAAAGCTTTTCTGATTTCAAATTTCTCCTTCTCCTTGACTTCACCAGCAGGCATTTTGGGCTTCTTAGGTTTATCATCACCATCAGCCTCATTAATTTTGATGCCTCCACCATGGATAGGTCCATGAGCATCAACCTTGCTGAGTTCAATGACCACAACAAGTTCTGCATCTTCAGCAGCTTTTCTTTCTGCCTCAGACATTTTTCTTCTGGCCTCATCCTTTGCTTCTTGAATTTTGCTCAGTTCAAGAGCCTTTTTCTCCTCTATTTCATCTTGCTTTATTTGTTCAGCTTCTTCCCTTTTCTTCTTATCAGCTTTGGAAACCTTCTTCCTTTTGATCACGATCTTTCTCTTTCCTTTATCAGCTGGAGCAGGGGCTGGACCAGCAGATGAGATAGGTGCAGCAGCAATAGGATGGATGATCATAACATCTGGATCATCCTGAGGTTTGGTAGCCTCAACTGTTGGTGTAGCTTGAGTCATCTGTTGCCCATCAGTTTGGTCAGCAGCAGAAGCCTCATCAGCTCCAACAGGTCTTTCAGCAGTTGCAGGACTTTGCCTTACTAAATTTTCCAGTTCAGTAGGCTTCTCAACAAAAGTCATCTGCTTCCTTACTGTTTTCTTCAATAGTCCCTGAATGGGTCTTGAAGCAGCAGTGTCTTTCAAGTGACTCCTGGTCCTATGAGAGACAGTCTCATCAGGAACTTGATCAGTTGGTGTTCTTGAAGATGACGCAGGGGACACATTCCTGTCATCAGTAGTGGTTAGGTCAACAACCTTGTTGGCTTCAGCATCCTCCACTTTCTTCATTTTCTTGGGAGTCTTTTCCTTAGGCTTTTCAGTAGCCTTCTTCTTTTGTGTCTCAACAGCTAACTCAGCTGTTTTGACCAATCTCCTTGGCCTTTTGGCAGGAACATCCTTTTGTTCCTCGTTTTCATCCTCATCAGGCTCATCAGCCTTTCTCTTCAACACTGGCAAGTACTTCACCATTGCCTTTGACTTATGGATCTCCTTTCCATTTGTCATATTACAACCCAGTTTAAACAGCAGATAACTGAGTGTAATTCTGTGATTTGTCTGAGGAGTCTTGCCTTTCTTTACTTCGAGGATGTTTGCCAAAACATACCAGATTACAACAGACCAGTTGACTTCTAGTCCGTAGTAAATGGCAGCCATGATACTGAACCTCTTCATGGTAACAACATCCAGAGAAAAAGTGCAGTTTTCAATCAACTTAGACACCATATCAGCCGTCCGTTGATACTCGTCTTTCAGCTGTCTCTTCTTGATGTTGCCAGACAACATCTCCCCTTCTTTGGCGCAGATCGCCCAGAACTGTTGGTGCTTCTCCTCCGTCAGCACAATGACATCATGTCGTCCTCTGTTTGGAAGACCAAAGGTCTCGTGAAGAACAGCAGGAGTGATGATGATGGATTTACCTCCAACCGTAGCTTTGATTTCCATGGTAGCGAAATCAACAGTAGCAGTTTTGTAGTACTCCAAAACCTGGTCAGTCCAGATTCCTCCTTCATTATACTCCATAAAATTAACCAGTAGGGCCGACTTGAACTTCTTCAGCAGTTCTTTCATCAGATCGGTACCAGATTGGTAGTAGGATTCATAAACAGGGTACATACCTTCAGCGGCCATTTCGAATCTGTTGAAAATTAGGGAAACAAGAAGAAATATGCAGAAAATTGCAAGTATTTTCTCTCAAGTGTGCTTTGAATATTTAGGGTGCGTAAAGAGCTACACAGCTGATCAGATCTGGATTTATAGAATTAGGGTATCTTGGTTTCCGTGATACCAGCTAACCGTTAGATCCGTTTCTTGTCATTGCTGATCGTGCGGCGTCAGTTACGACCTTTCAAATTCAAATCGCATTAAATGAGTAGCGGGAAAAAGACCGCTCTTATGTTACTTGTAAAAGCGCGTTTTTGAAAATAACGTTTTAAATAGTAAGCTTTTACACAAGTAATCAGATTAGTAAAATAAATACTTATCTGATGGACTACTGTCCTGATGACATAGCTGTTATCAGTGAAAGCCAATAACTGATAACCTTCCTCGGCTGTTTGTCAATCCAGCTAGATAATAAGTCTTCACTCTTCATAACTTTAATCTTCTGTTGAAAACATAACTTCAACTAACTGTCATTAACAAATTTCATCTTTTAATCAGAAGTACCGCTAGTCTTACACGCTCCCCCTGACTTTAAGAATTCATAAGTTAAGTAGTCTGTTGAGAGTTAATCCTTGAAGATGAATAAGATGAGTAAGCTGTTGAACTCTAGTCTTCTGATGAGTTCCCCCTCAACTTATGCATCCAATTTTAATAAACCCAGTTCAGCTCTTAGAGTTGAAAACCTTGTCTCACTTAAAGGTTTTGTGAAGATGTCAGCAATTTGATTTTCAGTAAACACATATTCTATCATGACATTTCCTTTCTCCACATGATCTCTAATAAAGTGATGCTTGATCTCAATATGCTTAGTCCTTGAATGACTTGTAGTATTCTGAGTAAGGCTGATTGCACTTGTATTGTCACAGTAGATTGGGATTCCACTGATTTTGATATTGTAGTCTTCTAGTTAATGCTTCAACCATAAGATTTGTGCACAGCAAGCTCCATCAACTATGTATTCAGCTTCAGAAGTTGATATGGATACTGAATTCTGTTTCTTACTCATCCATGAGATCAGACGACTACCTAAGAATTGACAGGCACCTGTTGTGCTTTTTCTATCAATATTGCAGCCAGCAAGGTCAGAATCTGAATATCCAATAAGCTCAAATCCAGATTCTCTAGGATACCACAATCCCAAATCTTCAGTACCTTTAAGATACTATAGTATCCTTTTGGCAGCTAAGATGTGAGATTCCTTAGGATTTGATTGAAATCTCGCACAAACCCCAACTGAGTACATGATATCAGGTCTGCTAGCTGTTAGATATAACAGTGACCCAATAATGCCTCTGTATTTGGTTATGTCCACTGATTTGCCATCTTCATCTTTATCCAAACGAAGACTTGTAGACATTGGAATAGTAGCAGTAGAGCTAGTTTCCATACCAAATTTCTTGAACAGATCCTTTGTGTATTTTGCTTGGCTGATGAATATTCCATCAGGCAACTGTCTTACTTGCAAACCAAGAAAATAATTAAGTTCTCCCATCATGCTCATTTCAAACTTGTTCTGCATCAGCTTTGAGAACTTGTCACACATCTGTTGGTTAGTTGAACCAAAAATAATATCCTTTAATTAAAAGAAAATCAGATAAGGTATCATACCATGCTCTTGGAGCCTGTTTCAATCCATAAAGGGCTTTCTTCAGACGATACACCTTGTCTTCTTCTTGATAGACTTCAAAACCAGGTGGTTGTTCAACGTAAACTTCTTCTTGCAATTCTCTATTGAGAAAAGCTGATTTCACATCCATCTGATAGACGGTGAAATTCTTGTGAGCAGCATAGGCGAGAAAGAGTCTGATTGCCTCTAATCTTGCTACTGGTGCAAACGTTTCATCAAAGTCAATGCCTTCTTCTTGGCAGTAACCTTTGGCCACTAATCTTGCTTTATTTCTGGTGACTTCACCATCTTCATTCATCTTATTCCTGAATACCCATTTAGTGCCAATGACTCTTTGATGACTTGGTCTAGGAACTAAGTACCAGACTTCATTCCTTTCAAATTGATTCAGCTCTTCTTGCATAGCTTCAATCCAGTTGGAATCACTAAGAGCTTCTTCAATCTGTTTGGGCTCAATTTGGGATAGGAAGCTGACAAACATTGCATCAGTTGCAGCAGCTCTCCTTGTCTTCACTTTATCCAAAGGATCACCAATCACCAGCTCTGGTTGGTGATTCTTGAGCCATCTGAGATCAGGTTGCAAATCATAATGTTGTCCTTTGTTTTGATCTTGCAATACCACTGTTGGAGTTCCAGTATTAGTCTGTTGAACATTTGATTCTTTTCAGAAGATTGATTTGGTTAATCAAATACTACATGAATGGATTCTTCTATTAGTAATGTTCTTTTGTTAAAAACTCTATAAGCTTTACTAACAGTAGAGTATCCTACAAAAACAGCTTCATCAGCCTTCTCTGCTAATGCAGTAAGGTGATTTTTCCCATTATTTAAAATATAGCATTTACAACCAAATATCTTAAAGTAATGAATGTTTGGCTTCCTGTTGTTCCAAACTTCATATGGGGTCTTGTTTTGGTGCTTGTTGATCATGCATCTGTTTTGGGTAAAACATGCTGTGTTTGTTGCTTCTGCCTAAAATCTTTGTGGCAGCTTAGCTTCAGCTATCATGGTTCTGACAGCTTCCTTTAGTGTTCTGTTTCTCCTTTCAGCAATACCATTCTGTTGAGGGGTTCTAGCAGCTTAATACTCATGATGTATTCCTTTGATATTACAATACTCTTCAACAGTAAAGTTTGTAAACTATGTCCCTCTATCTGATCTAATCTTCAATATCTTTATGCTTTTCTCATTCTGGATCAGTTCCATCAGATTAGTAAGATGTTCCTTGGTTTCACTTTTCTTCTTCATGAATATCACCCAAGTATATCTTGAATAGTCATCCACAACAGCTAGGCACTATTTCTTTCCACCATTGCTGACTTGATCAATGGGTCCAAATAAGTCCATGTGTAGCAGCTCCAATATTCTTCCAGAAGATTGATGCTTCTTGCTTTTGAATGATGACTTGATTTGTTTACCCTTCTGACAGGCGTCACATAGCTTATCTTTGCTCATGATTGTCTTTGGAATTCCTTCTACCAGATTATTCTTGATTAGTCTGTTAATGGTCTTGAAATTCACATGATTCATTCTTTTGTGCCACAGCCAACTGACTTCACTTGGTGTTGATGCCACCAAACAAATGCTCGAATTCTTGTCAGCAGAATTCCAGTCCACTGTGTAGACATTCCCTTGTCGTCTTCCAGATAAAATTACCTTCTTTGTACCAATCTGTTCAACATAGCACTTATCTGTTGAGAAGATGACTGAATATCCTTTGTCACAAAATTGACTTATGCTCAACAAATTGTATTTGAGGCCTTTAACATATGAGACGTCAGATATCTCAATGTTGCCTTTGATCAGCTTGCAACTTGCTACAATCTTGCCTTCCTTGCTGTCCCCAAAAGTGACTTTAGGACCATCCACAGCAACAACATCAGTCAGTTCATGTATGCTTCCACACATGTGTCTTGAACAACCACTGTCCAAGTACCAAATTTTCTCTACTTTACTCCTACTCCTAATCCTAACCTACAAAACAAAATAAAATTATTTTAGGTACCCTTATTGAGAGGGTCCTGAAGGATTAGTTCCACCTTTGACAACCCAAGATGATGAAGTCTTAGGCTTCTTAGGCTTCTGAGTTTCAACAGGAGTATGAACAGCTTTGCATTTACCACGTTCATCAGATTTTTCATATTGTTGATGATCAGCATGATAAGTATAATGTTCAAATGCAGAGTAAGATGCATGATAAAGAGGATATGCATGCATTAGATTAGCAGGGTATGGTGCATAGTAAGTTGGAAATTGAGGTGCATGATACATAGGATGATATGCAGCAGGTTACACATAATAAGACTCATTTCCATACCAAGCATTTTGATTTTTCTTGTTTTTATGCTTCTTTGGTTTACTAGTTGCTTGCTCATTAACAGACGACTTAGTTTTATCACTAGTCTGATTAGTTTTATCCTTGTCAGAGGACTTCCAAGGACTCTTCTGTTTAGGCTTACTAGTCTGTTTTCCTACACTAGGCTCTTTGCTCTTTTTAGCCTTAGGAGTTTTCGTCTCCTTTAATACTTTATCAGGTGAAGCAGGTTTAGTAGTCTGAACATACAGTATGACCTTACTATTGTCAGCTGATATAAATTTTTCAGTATGGTTCAGTTCTAACTTATCCTGATCTAAAGGTGTCTTCTGTTTACTAGACATGTGAGTGGATGCAACATATGACTTCTCATGAGACTCAATGACTTTCTCAAGTTCAATGATTTTACCCTTATAAACTTCACATTCAGCTTTCAGAGATTCATGTTCTTTCTCAAGCTGTTTATATTCAGCTGATTCTCTTGGCTTTTCAGCTGAGAGTTTCAGTGAACTATTTTGCTCCTTTAGCAATATCATCTCTTCCTTAAGCTTTTTATATGCTTCAGCAATAGTAGTATTGTTAATCATCATTTGTTCAAATGAATTAAATAATTCATTATCAAGAGGAGTTACCTCATCCTCAGAGTTATCAGATTCCTTAGCCATCAGGCAGAGAAGAGCAGGACTCTCTTCATCAGAAGACTCTTCATCAGAAGTGTCTGAATCTGAATCGGATGAGTAGACAGCAGCTAGCTTTTCTGCTTTTGCTACCAGCACCTTTCCTTTCTGATGCTTTCTTTCTTTTCTGATTCTCTTTTCTTCTTCTGTATACTTCTCAGCTTTATGATATGGGCAGTCTCTGATGAAATGACCCAGTTTCCTGCAATTATAGCACATCATTTTGGATTTATAAGAATCCTTATCCTGAGAAGAAGAAGTAGGGTTAGAAGTAGAAGCATTGTTATATTTGTTCTTCATTTTTCGTCTGTAGAACTTTTTGAAGTTGTTCATCAGCAATGCTACGTCTCAAGCAGTGTACTCCTTTTTGTTGAGTAGTGTGGCTTCATCAGATGAGTCCACATCTTTGCTTTTGTGATCTGGCCTTCTGGGGTTTTCAGCAGCAACAAGTGAAGTTGTGGGACTTAAAGTAGAGGTTTCTTCAACACCCATTCTTGGCAGTTTATACTCGTACGCCTTGAGTACTGAGAACAGCTCGGTGAGAGAGATCTTGCCCAGATCTCTTGACTCTTCCATGGCTGTCACCTTCATGTTGAACTTTGGAGGTAGGGTCTTCAGAACTCTGACGGTTATCTTCTTGTCCGTAAAGGTTTTTCCAAGCTTTAACACTTCATTCAATGTCCTTGTAAACCTTGTGTCCATCTGGTCAATGGTTTCCGCAGACTTCATCTTGAAGTTATTCAGCTTTTCCAGAGCAACACTCAACTGATGCTCTTTGATGGCGTTGTTTCCTTCGCTCATGTCACGAACCTTGTCCCACATCTCCTTTGCAGTTTTGCAATGTTTGACTTTATCAAACCGATCATTGTCCAGGGCTTTGGTCATGATGAAACGGCCAACTTTATCCAGATTGAACAGCTTTATTTCTTCGGCTGTCATCTCTGTTAAATCCTTTTCCACCACTAGTTCAGCTTCATCAACTGTGATAGTCTTGGTGAATTTGAATGGACCTTTTATGATATATGTGTACATGTTATCATTATAAGCAGCTAGGAAAATCTCCATCCTGATTTTCCAGTCTTCAAACGACATAACAGCAATGTGGGGAACATGGCTGATACAGTCCATTTTTCAAAAAGTTTTTATTTTTCAAAAAGATGCTCTTTTGAAAAGTTTTGAAAACCTTTGAAAAACACTTGGATCAAGCTCGTTGATCAGGCAGCTGATTCTAATGAACCACCCGCTCTGATACCACTTGTTGGTCCCAAGTGGTCAGATGAGGTCTAGAGGGAGGGGGGTGAATAAACCTCTTAACTTTTTACAATTTTTAACTTTAAAACCTTTTTGTTAACTTAAACAGACTAAGTTGTTATCAACTGTAGGTTCCTCGGCTGATCGCGAACAAATCTTTGAACAGCTTCGTAGACCACTAAACTGATAGTTACTTAGCTGATTTTGTCAAAATCAGTTTTAATACTTAGAGTACTTGCAGCGGATTTATAAAGTGTTTTTCACAAGTAAACTTAGCAGTTTGAAAGTTTGTTCCCCAGTTTTACAAAACTCATTTTCTTAGAAAACTTTTCAAACAGTTAACTTAAAGTGTTTTTATGCAACTGAAAATATGCAAGTAAAAATGCAAGTAAAAACACAAGTAATTTTTATAGTGGTTATATGGATGTAAATATCCTTTAGTCCACTCTTCCAAGTCACTTAGATCTTGGGTTATACTATAATCACAAAGTTTACAGTATACTCTGCTTGCGCCAATCAACAAATGAAAAGGCCACAAGTGCGCAGTAGGAAATCACTCAGAAACTCCTACTCTCCGAAGTAATATCACTCACAAAGATGGATATCTACTTCTCACAACACTCAGTTTTACAAATTCACTCAGAAGATGTGTTTAGCTTTGTTCTTCAACTTCGCTTTTCGTCAACAAATGACTAAGCTGATGAGTGAGCTGTTCTTGAGACTTAAAGTATTCTGCTTCGAAAATTTCTCAGAGATTGTGTTGTTGTTTTCTTCTCGTCTCTTTCAGCTATTTATACTTGAGGTTTGAAAAATGTCCGTTGAAGAGAGACAAGTTTCAAATTCCTCGAGTACTGGTCCTTAAAATCCGCGAACGGCTCTTTTGCAGTCTGTCCGTACTGTCAACAGTACTTTTCTGCATGCAACATTAAATGCACCCAGCTGATGCGAAGCATTTCTTCAATCATTTGTCTTTAATAACCTTGTACTTCAACATTTATTACTTCCAGGGGCATTTATTACCGTTGGGAAGACTTTATGATCCTTTCCACTTGACTGACGGAACTGCAAGTCTGATGGCGAACAAAGCTGATCTCAAACTTGAACAAATCTGATTTGAGTCGGCTGATCTTCATCAGTCTGATAATTTTCCTTCAGCGGATCAGGAGTCTTTAGACCTTGATTTTTGACTCTTCTGATGTCTTTTTTACTTAGTCAAAAATTCTTCACAAGGGAACATCAGCTATGTTAATCCATACTTAGCAGAATATGAAGTTTTGGAATGCATCAAAACCTCCCTTATCAATTTGTCTTCAGTGCTTTCATCTTCATCCTTCTCCAACACATAGTTTCCATGTATACCTAAACCTTTTCGAAAGAATTGAGAGCACAATAACATCTTTGGTTGGTAGACAAGAAAAAATATTTTCGAGAAGATCAACAGACAAATCATCAGATATATTGATTATTTTTTTAGGTGGTTAAGAGTTTGAAAGAAGAAGAATTTGTTTTCTCTTACGAGGCATTAGTGATAAATGACTAAAGAAAAACTATTGATGTTAACTTTCTGAGACAGTTGGTGTGTAAAATGTGAAAAATCAATGAGTTTATATAGGAATTATTTCAAGTTTAGGGTCTCAATGCCATTAGCATTTTTCCATTTGCAATTAATAGGAGGTCCCATGAAATAAAAAAGGTAGTAAGTTTGGATTTTGTTATCAAAAGAGAGTAAATTTCATAATTGTAGTTAAGATTTTTTGTATTATTTGGAGTAAATTGCGTTTAAAAGTTGGGGATTATCCAAACATGTTATTGTAGTGAAACTCAAATAGAGAGTACTTGTCGCTGTTTCATGATATTTAAGGAAAATGATGAAACTTTTCCTGAATTATCTCTATTAGGTTTGTCAATACAGGTATTAGATATTTTAAATTTTATGACAATGCTATAGTATCCAAACATGTTATTTTTCAATTAAAAGTGAAATGTAGAATAAGGAGAAGAGATTCAAGGAAATTGATGCAACCTTGACTGAGATTTAAGGAAATTAAAAATGAATACTATAGAAGTATAATAAAAAATACTATCGTAGGTTAATATTATAGCAAAATCTAGCTGGCAAACACCTTTTTAAGTAAGGAATTGATGCAACCTTGGCTGAGATTTTCCACAAATTAGTATGCTCAAAATTAATTGCTAAAAATTTTATTAGATTTTTTTTTTTTTATAACCAAGATGTCCAAGTTTATATTAGACTAATTCTAAACCCTGAATTTTTATTACAAAAACCTAACACAACGATGATTTTTTAACCATCGTCTTCTAAAAAGCCATTTGAATTTGATGGTAAAATTATGTGAAATATATATATATATATATATATATATATATATATATATATATATATATATATATATATATATATATATATATATATATATATATATATATATATGTATATATTTATTTATAAAAGCTATGAATTACTTTTCTTCATATAAACTCTTTAGATCAAGTTAACCCTAACTTATCAACATATTGTGATTGTTGAAACTAATTTTTTATTTTAGGTGTAATTATAAATTTTTGCTTCAATAATTCGAAACTATATCTAGTTTAATATGGCTTATGCCTCAAGATATTTACTAAAGTTGACTCTTCTAGGTAAATTAGGTGTGAAATGTGCAACATCTAATAAAATTGCACAACTCCATAAAATGGAAAATTATGCTAATGCTACATAGCTTTTGAAACAAAATAAAATTATAGTACATTTTCATATTTATGTAATTTGAGAAATCGTCGTTCAAAGTTTGGTTCGCGAAAAATTCTAGATCCAAAATTTTAAACTCGGCCGTCATTTCTCCCAAATTACTCGATGAAATTTCATAAGTTTGGTGTCTGTGAACTCGTCTTGATGAGAGGAACAAAAGTTTGATGTGATCCAATTAATCCTAACTACTAAATAACCCAAGATATATACTAAAGGTTTAATATAACAGATGCTTTAAGAATTAGAAAGATCAATGAAACTAACAATTCAAAAACAAGCGGTTGAATTTAATTTAGTCGATTTATCTTATTAAGGTTAATAATTTCTGTTGCAGGAAATTATTGAAGCTTAGATGCTTCACAAATTAAATTAGATGGATCAAACAATTACGGATTTAAGGCAGCTGGTTCTTGAGTACTGATTCTTGAATGCCATTTACTTGTTTCAAGGCATAAATAACCACAACTGCATATATTATTATATATTATTTTATATTATATAATATCATCAAATTAATTAATATATAAATTATTACTATTCTCAGAGAAGCAAGAAAACATTTATTATTATCTTTTAAAATGAAAAATAACATATTTATAAGGACTTGATTTGGGGCCACACAATGTCAAGTTTATGAATGATCCTAGCTCAATGACTAGATAGTAAAATCCTCTAGTAAGTTGACATCCAAGTCAGTAGCACATTTTGAGAAAAGCGTTTAAAAATGATACTAAGTGTTCCATGAATTACTATCGCCCCATGACAGTGACTAAAAGAACCAAGAAAATGTAAAGAGACTGATATTACCCATAGAAAGACAACACCACATAAAGTTCATATATATGAAAGTTGAAAAAACACAGGCACATAAAAATACATATACTTGAAAGTTCAACAGACAACTTCTCAAGATTACTCAGTAGCAGTTGAACTGTAAAACTACTTTGACATCTTGATCACAGACTTTGATTTATTGAACTTAGTCAAAGCCAAATTTACCAGCTTCTTCTCACTACTGCAGATCCCTTCTTCTTTGATTAAAAGTCCTTTCCTTTTATTAGGTCTCTCTACAGCTTTTGAGCCAGCAGACTTAGACGAACTTGGTACATCTCGTTTAGCATTCTCAAATTTTTCAAGCCTTGGAGAATTGCAAACTTTGTTTTTTGCTACTGCAGAGTTATTAGGCTCAACCAAAACCATGTATTTTATCTTTGTTTTCGTTGAAGATATACCATCTTACCTTCAACGATAACAAAGATAAAATATACGATTTTGGTTGAGCCTAATAGCTCTTCAGTAGCAAAAAACAAAGTTTGGAATTCTCCAAGGCTTGAAGAATCTGATAATGCTAAACGAGATGTACCAAGTTCGTCTAAGTCTGCTGACTCGAAAGCTGTAGATAGACCTAATAAAAGGAAAGGACTTTTAATCAAAGAAGAAGGGATCTGCAGTAGTGAGAAGAAGCCGGTAAATTTGGCTCTGACTAAGTTCAATAAATCAAAGCCTGCGATTAATATATGTAAGCTCGCGATAAAGAAATCAAAGCCTGCGATCAAGAAGTCAAAGTAGTTTTACAGTTCAGCTGCTATAGAGTAATCTTGAGAAGTTATTTGTTGAACTTTCAAGTATATGTACTTTTATGTGCCTGTGTTTTTTCAACTTTCATCTTTATGAACTTGGTACATCTCGTCTTAGAAATGGGCTTCAGTTTAATATTAGAAACTCTAAGGTCTTTCCTCTCAAAATTCAAGAACAAGTCATCGCCTGCCATAAAGCAACAATAACCAAATCAAATCCTCAAATCTAAATGCAATAGAAAATTCAACTTATTCAAATACAATAATTCACATGTTGTCATAGTTTAATACGTACAAGGTAATTATACTTGAAGATTACTACTTTCGTCAGGCGATGAATATCCAAGTACAATACCTTCCCACCAGCCATCACAATGCCATGCATCAACTGCATCTCCAACCTTAAATTTCAAGTCAGGAAACTCCTGACATGGCCAAGGCCTGACCATAAGTCGGCCGGTAAACCTCATACCCAATTTATCAAGATTTGCTACTCTGTTTGATGTAATTATGACCTATATAGTTTTCCAAATAGACAAACATATATACTTTTATCAAAGTGCCGTCTAGTCTAATACTGCTGCTATTTCCCGAGTAAGGTGGTCGGTCGCTATCACACAAGTTAAAAACCAAGGAAATTATTCTAGAAAAAGCAATTTACTGATACCTCAAGCTTCTTGTTTTCTCCAGAAAACATGAGATCACAATATTGAACCTTCAGACTCTTTTTTTTTTCTTTTGATGAATCCAAGATCTTGCACCTGTACCAGCAGCCGCACAAGCCACTGTCCTGATTAAGAACCTCAACATTTTCATCAATAGACCAGACGATATCAGAATTCCCAAGTACCAAGTCTCTGGACTCCTGGATGTGAAATAGAATTCTTTGGTGAGTAATAGTCTATGTAAGACCTCTTAATAGCTAAGAATAATCAGCAAACATATGGACCAAGATGAGTAATGAGAATCACCTTCTTATCCGGGAGGCTACTACGTTTGGAGAATGATACATTGAAGATACTAGATATTCCACAGATTGTGTTAGGTTGTGTTGTGTCAATTATCTGCAAAACTGACATGGAATTAGAATACAAAGAATTAAAAGTATCTAAAGATATCCCACCTTATAGGAAAATCAAGGACAACATTATAAGAAGCCACACTTAGGTTTGTAGATAAAATTACTCACAACTTTTCTTTCATTTATCTGTCGTTCACAGGTACTCGCTTGTAAGAAACATCTCAATGAAATGCAAGTTACATTTTTTATTATTTTCAAGTTATGACAAAGGTATTGGTTAAAGAAGCACCGGAAACATCAATGATGGAATTAAAAAATTTAATACCAAGATAGCACAACTGATGGACTACTTCCATCAAATCTTATGTTGGGATTCGGTAAGATAAACAACCCTAGGCATAGCGGAATATAAAATTGTTAGGACCTCTTACGGAATCTTGCCAGGATACTACTCTAGGTGTATATATATAAATATTAATTTAAACGACAGTATGAACAGTTTACACGTTATACCCGTCTCCTTGCAAATCCAAGTTGGAAAAACGAACTCTGATTTCTCCTCCAATTAATCGATCCAAACCTTTTGAGTAGCGCCCCACGTGTTGCGCATCTACGAGTTGATACACCACAATATCACGAAAAATAATATATCTTGATCGACTAGAACACAAGATATATTAAGATCTAGGACTTAGGAACGATATAGGAACAAAATCGAAAACGAAAAATTCTTCCACAGGGAAGAGAGGGCTCGGCCGATTGCACTGGGAGAGAGGAGAGAATTTTTGCTCTGCTCAATTTTTGCTTGTTGAGTTGTATGAAATATAACTACAAGTAAGCTACTTATAGTTATCTCCTTAACCTAGTCCTATTAGGACTAGGATTCCATTCTCCTACATGGGCCATGACCCTCTCTAATTAGAAGACCAAGTCTTCTAATTAATTCATGGCCCAGTTAATTAATTTTGAACAGGCTTTATTTAGTCTCCCAATTAAATAGCCCAATTAATTAACTTCTCTCCCAATTAATTAATTTTGACTCTAAGTCCAATTAATTAATTATTCCTTTAATTAATTAAATCCAACTTAATTAATTAACTCACAAATTAAATTCCAATTTAATTTATGATCCTGATCCAATTCCAATTGGATCCTTCTTTGTTCCAACCGGGTCGACCCAGTCGACCCACCAATTATAATCGACCCAGTCGACTCGGTCGTTCTTATTTCCTCGCTTTCGCTTCATGTGTATTGTGTATGCCCCCATAGGTTCACCATATAATTGGCCGTGGGTTATAATTACATATTATTTAATTATTCGAGTAAGACTTACTCTAAATCAATCGAACACTCTGTCGATTGATCATTCCAAAATTAGCACCCCTGCCAATTTGAGAATTCTCCCACACTCTACGGTCGATGTCCAGCCACAAGCCCATGGAGCCCACTCACTGGTGAATTAATTCAGTGAACCTTTTATCATTTACAATTTCCATATACGACATAATCTCTCCATCGATCAATCTCCCAGTCGAGACTTAAGAGTATGGTCTTTCATCAGTTTCCTTTTTATTTTGTCTTGACCTTATGTATTCTGGTCTCGAAATAAATTCTCTTTGACTTAATATTTATGAGCTACTTACATAAAGTCGTCAGATACCTTGGCCAAGGATTTTATTAGAATTAATTTCTCACAGAAATCCATAGGAGAATTTCCCAACCTATCAAGTCAGGTCAATGGATCCTTTGTTGATGATATGAATCTGCATACGAGTTCCTCTATACCCAACATGAGTTCATAGAGATTTTCTGGTGATCCCCAGTCAGTCGGAACTCATATCAAAGCATAGACGTTCTCGTGCCAGATAAAACCCTATCACCTCAAGTAGTTAGGGATCGTTCCTCGTATACTATTGCAAATTGGAATAACCTCAACCCCGATATGCGACTACCGCTTCCATGGTGAGTTATTTCCTAATTGGGGTATTCAGTGCGCTTGCCATCCCAGCAAGCCACCCACTTATGTGTATCGACTATCCCAGTCACGCTCGTGGACCCCAGCGTCCTCCAGTTCATTGGAGTATACGCAATAGTGAGAGTCTAACCGAATCCAACGATGTCCTATCTCGATTGGATTCTACGACTCTTGAATATGTTCTAGATCACGGCCTTGGAGATCAGTCCACGGGTTGTCCCATAGCCATGTGATCTAAGGACTTCTATCCTTATGCGTAGATAATTATTACATAAGATAAAGTTGACCATTTAATAAAGTTTATTTATTAATCAAAATTGAATAGTTCCGTATTTATTACAAATAAATGTTCGCCATACAGCTGGCTTGCAGGACACTATTTCTATCATCTTAGACATCTCGCACTAAATTAAGCAATGCCAAATTTATCCAGATTCAAAGGCCATTTAATGAAATGAAAATATATTTGAAAATTGAAGGGAGTAGAAAATTGAAACAACTGGACATATACTACGAAAATGAGTCAAACATTAAAAAGAAACCCAAACCATAAATTTAGACTCGGAAGTGAATTTTGCATTTTCACTAAACATGTTTGCATACAAGCGGAAACAATGATGAAAATGAATTCCAAACATGAGATATTAAAATCTAAGATGCAATTTACCATACATTAAATTTACAATAATTCTTCGAATAATATGTCCCATCTCCTTGCAAACACATATATAAATATAAATCCATACTCATAAATTTCTTTTTATATCGAGAATGGTTAATGGAACCACGCAAATGGAGAAAATAAAATGTTGGAGACTATAATAAACATCTCTTATCTAAGAAAGAGAAAAAAAAATATTTTACTTATTCGTATTAAATTGATGAACAAATACAACCCTTAAGAATAATTATTATTCTTATGGATCAATGTAACCACAAAAATTAATATACAAATCTTAGAGTTTTTAAAAGAGTTCCTAAAGAAGAACGAATCCCTTATAATTGGGGGCGATGAAACAAATCCCTTACAATGAGGACGAGGAGGGGCGAGGGTTGATTTAAATACACAGGTCCATTTTTTCCCCTATTATACCTATTGATTGAACTTCCTATTTATTCAATTGTCAAAGAATCACAATTTTATTAGGACACGTAGTTTCTAAACCACAAAAATTCTCAAGATTACTCTACAGCAGCTGAACTGTAAAACTACTTTGACTTCTTGATCGCGGGCTTTGATTTCTTGATCGCGGGCTTTGATTTCTTTGAGTTATTGAACTTAGACAGAGTCATAATTACCGGCTTCTTCTCACTAGTGCATATCCCTTCTTTTTTGATTAAAAGTCCTTTCCTTTTATTCGGTCTCTCTACAGCTTTCGAGCTAGCAGACTTAGACGAACTTGGTACAATCTTTATAGGAGAATCCTGATTTAATCCTTCCAAATTCGTCCATCAAGGATTGCCGCAAGATCAAGTCAAAAAGTATACCCACGACAACAAAATAAACAACAATATACATACCCAAGAATCAACTTTATTGTACCTCATATTCATATAATATAGCATAGTTCTTCTATTGGAACTAATAAACAAATAATATTGTTGAATATTATACATACCGTATGGTGGGGGAGGTTCGTGATTGAACTCCTTGCGCAATGCCATTTCCAAAAAAAAAAAGCCCTAATATGGTGGGGATATTAGTAGTTGTGAGCTTCGATTTTACTAGAGCTTAAGAATACTTGGATAAAATTTTAGGGTTTTTGTTAAGAGAAACTGATTATTTGGGTGAGATTAACTCTGCTTTATCTTTCTTCTTTCTTTAATATGCCCGCTATAATTGATTATTTTTTCTTGAATTAATTTTGTCTTCTTATTTTTTTTTATCTCCCCGTTCAATTACCTAGCTGACACGACAAATAGCAAGCAAGTTTCCCTCCAAAACAAAGCCACTTGGATCGCCTTTCCCCCAAATCAGAATTAACGAGCACGCACGGATCATGTGTTCAATTCCTTCACTAAATTGATGGAAGTATGAAATGTGTAAGTTGCTTTGAAATAATGGTAACAAATGTGTCAGACAAAATAATTGTGGTACCAAATCCTTATAGTAAATTTTGGTATCAAAAGTGAAATTCACTCATGTTGAATTAAAAATCCATGTCCCTTGGAAGTACTAAAATACTGATTTCAATGTACCCCTTCGTCAACGGAAAATGTTGCGTAAGGTCAGGTCTGCGTGTGGCTAGTTCGGCCATTTTTGGACTTCGCGTTGCTGGATCCGACCACGCGAAGGGCAGATCTGACCTTACACAAGAAATAACATTTCCCGTTGATGAAAGGGGTACACTGAAAGCAGTGATCGAATACTTCCAAGAGACAGGGTTCTGTAATCAACATACTCAGTGGCCTTGTCTACAAGTTGGAAACATTCAGAGGCCTAACTTCTGGCATGGCTTTTAATCCTAATCTTGTATTGACAGTGTTGAGTGGTTGCATCGCGTTGCTGAAATTTGTCACGACATGTCAGGGACAAATAGATGTGGTGGCGGAGGTGGTGATAGGGTTTTGAAGGAGGAGAGATGAAGATGAAATATGGAGAGAATCGAAATGAGAGAATTGTGGTCCAATTTATCATTTTTGTCTTGGACAAAATTATGTGGCTTAGACTTAATCTTGGTAAACTTTAATGGTCAAGATGACCTATCTTGTGTGAGAAAGTTTATTAAGCTATCTCACAGTAGACACCCAAGAAAGTTTGAGAGCATCTACTTTGATTGTGTGGACATTATGAAAAATTTTTACAGCTAAAATCTAATTTTTTTCAAAAAATAAGCTTGAACATGCAAAATATAAATGAACCTACAATTTATAAGTTCCAATTTCTTGAATCTTGAACAATTTTCAAATAAGAATTGGAGTGATAAGACCTCAGGTATCACATTTTGAATGATTGTCAAAAAAATTTATTGAGAATATTCTTGTACTCATCCTTGGACAAGTGTTTGGCAAAAAGTTTATCAAAAGAAAAATTGCGACATAGGTTCCATGTATACCTAAACCTTTTCGAAAGAATTAAAAGAAAAATAACATCTTTGGCTGGTAGACAAGAAAAAATATTTTCGATAAGATCAGCAGACAAATCATAAAAAATATTGATTATTTTTTTAGGTGGTTTCGAGTTTGAAAGAAGAAGAATTTGTTTTCTCTTACGAGGCATTAGTGATAAATGGCTAAAGAAAAACTATTGATGTTAACTTTCTGAGATAGTTGGTGTGTAAAATGTGAAAAATCAATGAGTTTATATAGGAATTATTTCAAGTTTAGGGTCTCAATGCAATTAGCATTTTTCCATTTACAATTAATAGGGGGTCCCATGAAATAAAAAAGGTAGTAAGTTTGAATTTTGTTATCAAAAGAGTGTAAATTTCAAAATTGTAGTTAAGATTTTTTGTATTATTTGGAGTAAATTGCGTTTAAAAGTTGTGGATTATCCAAACATGTTATTGTAGTGAAACTCATATAGAGAGTACCAGTCGTTGTTTCATGACATTTAAAGAAAATGATGAAACTTTTCCTGAATTATCTCTGTTAGGTTTATAAATACAGCTATTAGATATTTTAAATTTTATGACAATGCTATATTATCCAAACAAGTTATTTTTAAAAGTGAAATATGGAATAAGGAGAAGAGATTAAGGAAATTGATGCAATCTTGACTGAGATTTAAGGAAATTAAAAGTGAATATAGAAATATAATCAATAATATTATCGTAGGTTGATAGTATAGCAAAATATAGCTGGCAAACACCTTTTTAGCTAAGGAATTGATGCAACCTTGACCGAGATTTTCCACCAATTAGTATAAATTTGGTGTGAAATGTGCAACATCTAATAAAATTGCACGACTCTATAAAATGGCAAATTATGCTAATGCTACATAGCTTTCGAAACAAAATAAAATTATGGTAATTTTCATATTTTGCACTTCTTGCACATAAAAAAAATATTGATATTTTTCCCACTAATGAATTTTCGTCCAAAATCTTTATACAAAGATTTAGAATTTAATAAGACCAATTATTGGACATAATCACAAAAGAATAAAATTGTGCACAATGTTTCATAAGCAAAATGTACACTAAATCAAATCAATTATATAGATTAAATAAATGTTAAAAATATTTGTTTCATCAACAAATGATACAACATTTGAAAAAAATGGTCTTTCATATTTATAACCATGAAATAATCTATTACAACTTATATTGATACCGTAATTTAATTAAGATTGTGAATATTTAATACATTTTCATTGGTTATGATTTTACAAGTTACTTGTGGAAAGAATTTTACCATCAATAGGAGAAATGAGTCGTCGTATAGAATAAGCCATTACACTAATTCTTCTTGGCTCGTGGATCTGTAGGTTAAATAAAATTCTAGTTTAAATCCGATCTGACATAGGAACTCAGTCACAATTAAAATATATAGAAGATTCAATTGAGAGATCAACAATGAATACAGGAAAAATAATATATAGCAAGAGAAAAAATACAAAAAAGAGTGCCCTCAATTGGAGCCAACAAGGTTCTATGTGCTTTTAGAGAAGAGAGCAGAATGAACTATACCAATACAAATCCATCAATAATTACATTAAAATTGCAACATAAATAGCAAGTAAGAGGTAGGGAATTGAAAATTTGAGAAGAAGTAAAGATCTATAGTGGAGGAACAAAACAGTGAATGAAGAAAATGGAGAAGAAAACGCCAATGAATAACCGTGCACAGAAAATTTGAGAAGAAGTAATTAAAGATCTCTAGCGGCGGAAAAAAGCAAAGAACGAAGAAAAGAGATAAGAAGACACGGAAGAATAACAAGTCGTGTAAAGTTTTATATAGAAAAAAATATCTTTAAACGGAATGAATATGAGAATTATTATTATAATTATTTATATATATTTGGTGACCTTCGACGAAAAAACACGACGAGTATAACCATATTTTTTTACACATTTGCAAAATGGATATTCTAAAGGATAAACTTAATAGTTTAATATAAAACAACGAAAAAATCACATTATTACTTTAAAAACAAAAGATATGACAAGTATAACTGCATTTTTTACACATTTTCAACATGAAAATTCTAAAGGATAACTTGACAATTTAATATAAAACACCGAAAAACCACCTTACGACTTTAAAGATAATAGATGCGCATATTATACAATTGGGTAAATGTGATAAATCTCTAGGATTTTCGGTAAATGTAATTGTTAATTAGGAAGATTTATGACCAAATATAATTATAATCACGTAAACACCACTTATTGTCCTCCTTAAAATTTACTTTTTACAGAGCCGACTCTCTTAAGTTTTTTTCCACGTTAGTCCCTACTAAGAGTTATTTGTTTCACTTTAACTCTTTTCAGGCTGAACACGGAGGTTTCTATATCCAGTGACCTACACGTGAGGGTATTTTTGTCTATTTGTTGCGATAATGTTACTCTGACGTCCTCAATAAAATCAATATTGCACTTCACCTGGCATCGTTTATGTGCAACGAATTCCTAAATTAATTTTTTGTGTATTCATGTTTTCTTTTCCTCCGTGTATAAAATCGTTAGTATTTGTTAGCTAGCATGCAAATATGAAATTTTTTTACTCTTAATTTCACTTATGATGCATTGATATTTTCAATTAATTTTTAATATTTTTTATTAATGCAAAAGAAATATGTGTTTTAGAATAAAGTTTATGTGGTTTTTAAATCACATATTGCTAACGCCGTGAAAATGTCATATACGTGTCTTCTTAAATCGAAAATTACTTGCTTTGATACAAGTTTTACGAGCTTTTGCTTGTTTTTGTGTTCTTTTAAGTTTTTGGTCCCTTGTTGGACTTTTCCTTTTCCTTTTTTATTTTTTTGTTTTTTGAATTTAATGTTAAAAATAAACTAAAAGGTTTTGTAGAAGAAGAGATTTGAACATCAAAACTCTTCAATTAAACACAACATTCTTACCATTTGAGCTACACCATTTTTATCAATTTTTTTTTTATACAAATTTATAAATTATAGTAGAAGACTTGTAACCAAATTTATTTTGATTATGATAAAATGTCAAATTAACATTTTATACATTATCAATGAAAATTAATATTAATTTTAGTTTTATGACATAATATTTTATTAAAAAAAGTTCTATAAGATTTTTATTTATTTGTTTGGTTACGTCTTCTAAGTATTTGTAATGAGATGTAGAGATCTAATTTTGAATTATGATTATGTAAGAAGTGTAATATTTATGTAGGATTTTTATGTAGTACATTTTGAACTTTTTTTTTTTGTAATTTTTATGAGGTGTTATAAAAGTTGATGCATATTCTTATATGCTTTGTCAATAATACATAAAAATTATCGAATTATTTACATGAACAAAAAATTGTTATTCATAAATTCCACACAATTAATTCTAATGTAATATCCCGACTCCAGAGATGGTGTGCAGAAATAGTAACATGTGCAAATTTGTCACGAAAAAACTTCAAAGAAAAAAAAGGAATTTTGTTAAGAGTTCATGCGATATATCAATGAAATTAATTAACTTTAGTAGTTACTTGATGCTGTCTATTGGGTGGGGCTCCATCCTTTCCCAAAATATATACTGTCCATTTTCAAACATAATACTAACTACGGGTTTGCTAAGGGTAGTTCAGCATTGGCTAAATTACCGGTAGTCCATCACTCACTTGTTGTCATGTGGCAATTAAGTGACTTGAAACTGGCCAAATTAACATACTAGTAGGACTTGAGAAATGACTTGAATGCCCTTCTTCTTCTTGTTCTTCTACACAACTAAATTTTGATGCCGGAGACTGATTTCTTTCATTTCTCAACGAATTTTAGCAAGATTAGTCTCATTCACATTGCCAGAATATGAATAATGTGGATTATCACTCCACATGTCCCAAGTGTATTGGTGAGTTGCACCACGTGTACTTGATAACGTGGTGCAACGGTTACACTAAATAATTTCCCCCTCCGCCCATCCCCAAAAGATGGAGAGAATTCCCAAATTACCAAGTATTTTTTTAATATATTTTATACCATAATAATTATATTAATAAAATAACACTATAAAATTCTATTAATAATATGTCAATTTTATTTATTTTAATAAACATTAGGTAGGATAAGTGATCTGATATTAGATGATATTTTCATATTTCATATAAAAATTATTTAATATATTAATATTATAGTTTTAACAAGAAAAAAGAAAGTGCAATTATAATATAGGAGCCATATTTTTCTAGTGAATTGGTATCTGCAAGTCTTCCAAAAACACGGGTGGGTATCATATTTTTTCTTGTGAATTGGTAACATTAGGGATATTATTTGTGCATTTTCTCCACTTATAATGTGCTATAACATATGTATGAAATTATGTTTATATCCTAAATTTTATAATTATTTTTTTACTTAAAGTCCGTACTCATATCGTGTTCTGATATGACAAAAGTGAGTTAACAATATTTTTTTACTTAAGTATATCATTATGTTTCATCTAATATCAACTATGTTAAAAGTTAGTATACGGGCCTCAACCAAATAGATTAAGATAACTGTATAATTCATCATAGTTCAATAGATACAAAATAGACAATTCTAACTATATGAAAATTTAGAATATACATATTGGAATCAAACGTTTGTTAACAATATCTACACCAACCAAAAAAGAAAAAACATTGAAAACAAAAGATAAGAAAAACGAACATTGTATAAGGAAAAAGATGATAAAAAAGAAATGCAATATACATTTTCATTCAAATTACGCTTTAATTTGATAAAGAACTTATGCAATTCTCAAACCAAAAAATCTTGTTCCCCGTCAGTTGCATTTTGTCACACACTACACCAACACACACACACACACATACACACACACATATATATATATATATATATATATATATATATATATATATCAGTCAAATAGAATAAAAAATCAAATACAAAAGTTAGAAGAATTTAAATTGAGTTTCATTCGAACCTTGAGAAGTAACATTTTCTCTTTTATCCAAATTTAAAAGAGGTGTGATCTTTTATTTTTAGATGAAAAAGGAGAGGTGGTCTAGATAAAGGAGAAATTTCGACTGAAATTTTCAAATAATCAGTTGAAATTTCAATATTTCGACAGAAAAAATCTGTCGAAAAAAGGCTCGTCAAAATCAAATTTCGATTGATATTTGCGACCGAAAAATTTTCGACTGAATTTTCATTATTTTCGATAAAAGAAATTCTGTTGAAAATTTCCAAAATTTCGACTGGTTTTATTTTTCTGTTGAAATTCTGATTTTTTTATTTTCCACATAATCCAAAATAATGAAAATTATTAATTATAGAACAACATTCACTATAAAAAAAGGTCTCAAAATATCAAATACATTCTAATTAAACATCAAACAACATACAAATCTAAACATCAAACACGTTGAAGTACTGAAATCACAAAATCCCAAAATCATAATACGAACATACTATACAAAAAACCAATACAACATTCAAGTTAATTTCCAGCGATTACATTAATCCAAACAACTAAAATCCACAATCTGGGCAGGCTAAATACTTTAACATGTTGGGATTCTTTCCATCTTGTTCCAACTATTCCCGTGTTATCAAAGCTTCAATCCACTTTTAAATTAACTTAATATTGGCCTACAGAAATAATAAATTATAGTAGTACGAAATCTAAACTATGCTCAAGGAAAAAGTTTCAAGAATAGTAACACCACAACTTAATATAGCTCTTATGACACTATAGACGGGACACCTTTCAGTAATTGTCCCAAAATTAAAGGGTTAATTACAGGGACCTCCCCTGAGGTTTGGTGAAACTCGCGTTCATTCCCCTCTAAGAATACTAATTACTCGGACCTCCCCTGAGGTTTGCAAAACCTTACAACCGTTAGGGTTCCGTTAATTTTTGCTTACGTCATCATAAATTTTTTGAAGATTGCCAATTTTGCCCCCGACTTACTGTAGCAAATATGTATGGACTATATTACCCCTCTCAACAAATGTTACATTGTTGCATGAGAATGGATCTAGTAGCAATATCAAATTACATTTGTGGACTAAAATGTTGTTAAATTTATATAAAATGTGTAATGACTTTATTAATGTATATTTATATTTAAAATAACATTTTAAATATTTCTAAAGTATTTTCTTACTTATTGTAAAATATATGCAAAGAGAAATACACTACTAACTCTTACAAAAAATTATTTTTATTCAAATAAATATAAACATTGAAATTTATTTTTAATGTATAGATTTCCACATTGTCCCTCTTATTTGTGTATATAAATTCAAATAAATATAAACGTTCAAATTTATTTTTATTATTATTTTTAGTGTTCTTATATTTTACTTTATAGAAAAATATTGAAAATACTCAAGTTTAAATTTTATGTCTATAAATATAAAATTTTATAATGGTCAATAATGTTTTAGAAAAAAATATTAAACATGTTTATAAAATTTTATATTAGCCAATAATGTTTTAGAAAAAATATTACACATATATCAACTCAAGTTTTATTGATATGAAATAATTAAAGAACTTATTTGTTGGGAAATTATTATTTTTTAATTATTCATAAATATAACATAACAATTTTTAAAGAAAAAAAATATATTCAATAATATTTTAATTTTTATAATAAAAATATAAATATAATTTTTTTTTAAAAAACCCTAAAATCACCCCACCCCAAACCCCCAACCCCGCCCCCACCACCTTCCCAGATCCAGGCCGGCGACGACCTGGGGAGAATATCACAGGCCGTCGCCAGCCTGGAACCAGCGATCCCAGACAATAATTTATTGATTACTTAAACCCAATACTATTAAATAATATTTACTATAAAATACTAAAATAAATCTTGTTTACATAATTAATAAATTATTTTTTACGCTATTGATAAATTATACAGTATTGAAATATGTATTTTATAAAAATTTAACTAAAAAAATCAATAAATATTTTTTTCACTAAATTTAAAGATACTAATTCAAATACTCTTTTATATCTTACTTAAATACAATACAATACAATAATATTTTATTATAAAATACAAAAATAAAATCTTATTTACATATTTATTATTACTATTAATTGCATAATTAATAAACTATTTTTTTTTTCTTTTTTATGTGATATAAATCGGGGTGGGGTTAGTTTTTCTATTCTTTTATGTGTAAATTTAATTTTATTAAAGTTTGGGGACTAATAGGCAAATATAAATTTTTGTAAGGTTTTGTAAACCTTAGGGGAGGTCGATGTAATTAAAATTGATGAGGGCAAGAGGGTAATTTCACGCATTCCATCCACCTCTGTTAGTCTCCGTTAGGGTTTTGTAAGGTTTTGCAAACCTCAGGGGAGGTCCGAGTAATTAGTATTCTTAGAGGGGAATGAACGCGAGTTTCACCAAACCTCAGGGGAGGTCCCTGTAATTAACCCAAAATTAAATTCTTGAGATGCATATTAATTTGTGTCTCAAACATAAAAAGGACCAAAAGTGCTATTTACTCTCTATATATAATAATAATAATTATATAATAAGTGACTAATCTAACCAAATGATCAATTCTTTAAAATATTTACAATATCCAATCCAAAATGTATGAAATACTTTAATAGTATTCTCTAATGCCAGTGAAATTTTCATTGATTGAAACACTTTCTTTTGTTGCACATGAATTTTTTTTTTTATATTCTTCTTCATTATTCTTTTTTCCAGCGAGAGAAAAGTCTCACACATAATTTACCTCTAAAAACAGTAAACTCTAGTAAAAATCTTGAGGCTTGCCAAACTTAAATTAGAGATAATATTTAAATTATTGAAGAAATTTTTTTCTTTTAAATTACACATAAATGAAAGAATTAGT
>CM064883.1:89380539-89588881 GCA_003313485.2 Penstemon barbatus | reverse complement strand
GCAAATGTATAGAAATAAAATTGTTAAAAAGGAAGATTGATGCAAAAGATATTGATAATAGGGTAAATACCACTTATGGTCCTCCTTATCATTAACTTTTTACAGAGTCGTCCCTCTTATGTTTTTTTTCCATGTTAGTCCCTACTAAGAGTTATTTGTTTCACTTTGGCCCTTTTCAGGCTGAACATGGAGGTTTCTATATCCAATGATCTACACGTGAGGGTATTTTTGTCCATTTGTTGCAATAGTGTTACTCTCATGTCCTCAATAAAATCTATATTGAAGTTCATCTAACATCGTTTATGTGCAACGAATTCCTAAATTACTTTTTGGTGCATTCATATTTTCTTTTCCTCGGTGTATAAAATTTTTAGCTTTTATTAGCAAGGATGCACATGTATTTTTTTTTACTCTTAATTTCACCTTCGCATTGCTTTTCCAATTCATTTTTAATATTTTTTTTCTTAATGCAAAATAAATATATGTTTTAAAATAATGTATGTCTGTTTTTAATTTCACATATTGATAACTCCGTGAAAACTTCATTATTATGTGTCTTCTTAAACCGAAAAGAACTTGTTTTTTCAAGTTTTACGTGCTTTTGCGTTTTTTGTCCCTTGTTGGACTTTTGTGTGTTTTGGTGGTTGTTTGTGTGTTTTGATTGTGTCGTGTGTGTTTTGTAGGGATATGTGGATAAAAGCTTCAATGGAAGGAAAAACCGAAGTCAAAATATAGAATAATGTAGATAGTTGCTCACTAAAATATGCATAAATATTTCATGGATGATTCAAATGAGCTAAAATTTGAGTATTTTATAGGCGAAGGAGCTAGCTACGCTACGAACTTTACGGATCCGCAATTGGAGTTCAGAATAAAAAAATTTGTCGGAAGAAAGTGTGGTAGGGCATAAAACTCTTTGCCCAAACCTCACCGCAGTGAGGGCCTGCTGCTGCGAATTATCAGTAAAAACTGCACGTTTTGAAGGGGCATTATTCTCTTCATGGGGCTATTAGGGCAAGATGAGAAGAGATGAGGCAACAACTTTTGGCCCTCTTTCTTTCTCTCTTTTCCTCTCTAGCCTCCCTCAATCTCTCTTTCTTTATTTTCTTTTTCTTTTTTCTTGTATTAAATACTCCACCAAGGGGGTGAATTAATAACTACCCTTGGGGAGTAATTATGTTGTGATTAAGGGAAGAAGAATCCATTTCCCCATTTTATTCCGAGTAGGTGATATCCTTTCCATTTTCCTAATTGTTTATAATTTGGAGATATCATATTCTTTTTGGAATCATGATTGTGGATCTGTTATTTCCGGATTTATATGTATTGATGTTATTGTGTTGATGAATAGTATGTGTAATGCCCCATAAATTAATTAACAAGTTTCAAAAGGTTCATGGGTCAAAATGACATTTTTAAAAAGTTCAGGAGTCAATATGGCATTTCATAAAATCATAGGGACCAAAAATGCAATTTTAGAAAGAAAAAAATATTATTGAAAGCAGCAGGGGATGTGCCCTGCTGGTGTGTAATGTACGGCCAGGTGGAGGAAAACATTTCCTCCACCCATGTCTCCTTATATTCATTCCATTCTTAGGTTAATGGAAAGCAATTTGAAAAGTTAAAACCCAATTTTTCCCTTCCATTTTCTCTCAATTTTCACACACATATTTACACAGCAGAAAAAAAAAAAAAAAAAAAAAAAAAAAAAAAAAAAGGGGGGGGGGGGGGTGGGGGGAGACGAAAGAAAGAGAGTGCCGAGAGTGATGGAAGGACAAATGAAAAGAAAGAGAGAAAGAAGAAGAAAAGAGGAGAAGGGGTTCGTATCTTGAATGGTCTCGTGCTCTGATATCTTTTGAACCAGTGTTCTAGTTAGATATCAGTTTGTTGTGCTGATAGTCCTTAGACTAGATGTAGCATTGAAGTGAATTTTTGTCCATTCCAATTTGACTCTTAGTCATTCAAATTTTAAGTTTCTTTTGATTAAATTGTAGTATATTTAGTATTTTTCAGGGTCGCGGCGACTTGAGGAGGTCCATTATAGGTCAATCTCAGGTTGTGTTGTTACAGATGGTATCAGAGCTTCGGCTCATAAACCAGGACAAGGTCCTCGGCCTAGAGCACCCTTTAGATAAGCTGTATTGAGTCTTTCTTCACTAAAAGTATTAAAAACTCATGTTTTTGGCCTTTTTGAAAGAGTTTTAAGGATGTTTATTCAACTAAAGTTTCACACCTCCTAGAGCTCGGTTGAAATAGTTACCTTAGGTTTAGTTTGCCTCCTAAGGACATGTTTTATTTTCTTGTTTCATTGTGTTATTATCATCACAGACTTCTCTTCTTGTAACCATTTCAAAGTTCATTCTGTTGATAACATGTGAAATTCGTACATGGGGATTTTGTAAATTGAGTAATCCATTTCATATTGCAAGAAAAATGGCAAACATGTGCCTATTATTTCCTTGAAGTCCATAACTGATCTATGCTCATCTCCAACTTTGAACTTTTAATTTCATTGGAGCCATCCTTGTTGAATCCCCTTTAATTCAAATGACTATGACTCCATTTCCTAATACACTCATCGTATTTGGCTATTGTTGTATCTCTTTATTCTAATACAATTATAACCAGTGTTATTTAATAGTGCTTCTAACATTTCCCTTATTTAAAAGGTATCAATCTTGCGTATGATTTTGGATAATACACTAGCCAAATCTAGTCCCAGTGGAATATGGTCTATTATACACTTTATGGAGTCTTCTTGAAATCATTGTATCCGTGTTACTAAATTTCTCATGACCTTTATTGAACTTCTACCAATCCACTATGTCCTTTAAAGTACAACTCTATATATCATGTTGGATTACATTCCAAGTTCTTGCCTTTGAAATGGTTCTACTTGATTATCAATTGATATTCTTATTCATGATGCTTCGTGAACCAAACTTCATTGAGTTAATAGCCTAAATTATCAAGCCTATTGAAAATCTAGGTTACGTGACCTAATAGCTAAGTTATTATTATTAATATTATTGTATTTTCGCATTAAGTTCGTGTTAGAACTTGAATGCACAAGACATATGTATCAATGAAAATTCTTCCAAAGATGAAAGGATTGACAAAAGCGAAAGTCTTCGGAATTAGAGTGACGCAATGGGAGTATGGAAAGAGTTTGATCAACAAAAGGAATCATTTAAAGAATTTGATGAAGCCATCAACATTACACATGACTATTGGTCCATCTTAAACTCTAAAGAATAATCTACGAGAAGAATACCCCGACGTACTATAACATGAAGATTTTTTGGTGGCGCTATATGATCAACTTCGTGAACTAGTTAGATTGGCATCGCATTCGCTCTTGGAACAAGAAGTACTATATTTTAAAGTCTAACAATGTCTTATTTATCATTACATCGTGGTGTACATCGAGATTGAGGAAAAGCTTCAAGAATCAAAAATACTTAGCGATGTTTGATTGTTATAGATCTACAAAAGAAGAGCTCAAGACCACCATCACCATTCTAACAAACTTGAAGAGATTAAGAAAGGGAGTGAAGCTGATCCGACGAAGAACTGAAACATGGTCTTCTGGAATTCGTGTGTATCTAAATCGACATAAGTTATGTGACAACTTCGTCCTTTCTTCTCATACCTTGAGAGGCTTGAATGGTCTATAATTCGATTCATGTGTAATTCGTTGAGTCAATCATTTCATGTTTATTCAATTAATCTCATTTCGAAAATATTTCTTGAACCTCATTTCAAATTGTATTGTTTAGAACTTGTACTCTTTGTCCATTAGGCTAATTCTTTGTAACACCTTCATGGATCAAACCATGTATACTCTGAATTGATTATCAATTGAGAAGAACTATCTATTGTCCATCATTGATCCTCTTGGATCTTAATTATTCTGTAAATAGCCTTTTTGGGCCACATGTAATATCCACTCCAAGCAAGTTAATGGAATTGTTGCGGATTTTACACACGCAAATAAACGCAAGTGCACGTATCGCAAAAGTAATAAAGAGTAAGTTGAGTGTCGAACCCACGAGGACTTGAAACTAGAAATTGTACCAAATTCCCTAACTTAATTCTTATTCTAATTCAACTAGGCTAAAATGTTGTTGGTTTGTTGATTAACTAACTACTAAACCAAGAAAATTAACTAATCTAAAATGATGATTAAAGTGCTTAAGAAGACAATCAATGAGACAAGGGTCTAGAGTTAAACTTCACCAATGTTATGCTCCTAATGTTCATTAACTCCCTAATTTTAACTAGTGATTCTTATTCGTTATCCTAGGGTTCACTTCTATCCTTAAGTGTCTTCCAAATCACCTAAGAACCTATGCAATTAACTTACTATTTTTATTCCTAAGTTAGTAGAATTAATAACATGCATGAATCATATGACCTAATTTGGATATGGGTGTGTTGGGTATATTCCTATACTAACAAACAACCCACTACCTAATTCCTCTTCTATTCTTAATATTCCCTTCCCAGGTTCAATCAAGAAAAGTAATCAATCAAATAGGTGGCCAGTCAATTTGACAGTAAATTAGCACAAAATTAGATAAACGAATATCGATAATAAAAATCGAAAATCACTAAATTAAAACTAGAAAAGAAACTAAAACATTATTCGCATAACATGGATCCGTCAAAACCCTAGACTAAACGAAATTAGTTCATGCTAAAAATAACGAAATAAACAATAAAAGAGTTCATGGGTTTCTCTAGTAAAGAAATAACGGAAATTAGCCAAAAGTATGATGTGTGCTTGTTCTCTCTGATCTTGCGTGTCTTCTCTTTTTCTCTAATGTGGTGTGTGATTTTTTCTGCTCTTTTCGCCTTTTTATTTCTTCCTTCACAATCCTACGTGTAGTAGGATTCTATTTGCAAACTTCAGCTTTTTTTTTTCAAATGGGCCGCCAGCCCATTAGTGCTCCAAAGAAGTCTCTGCCGTAAACTCCAACAAATTCATCAAAGTTGGACTCTAATTGCACTTTCAGCCCCTGATCTTATGCCTTTGTATCATTTGACCCCTTTAATATTTGACATTGTTCACTTTCACTTGGTTACAAACTTTATTGGCCCATTTCATCTCCTACAAGAGAAAATATCGAATTAGTATCAAAAATCAAGGATTATTCTCAAAACTTGATTAAATTCGTGAATCGACTCTAAAAAGTAAAATATGCAATAAAATCTCAAACGACTCACAATTATTCAAGAAAAATACTAATTTAAGCCTAAAAAGTCCACGCGATTCACAGAGTTATCACACCCCCAAACTTATATTGTTGCTCGTCCTCGAGTAATGACACTAATTTCAAAACAATGCTAACCAACTTCAACATTTATCATCATGCATTCAAAGTTAACTCCACACCAATAATTTCAAAACGTTATGCACTTTATCATGTAATTCCTGCGTGTGTGTGTATACATAATACGAGAATGTCCGAATCACCTAGATCACCATAGCTTCGAAATCATTGAGCCTAATTGCATGAATTCCTTACTTGCCAAACAAATTCTCTATTTTCTTGGGTTATCATACCAATCACTAAGTGCTAGCAAAGCTTTCAGTCGAAGTTATTGACTCCTTTAAGTTCGAACTTTCACTTAGCAAATTTTTTTTTTTTTTTTTAGTAATATTTAGCACCACTCTCACTCATAACTCGTTTTAAAGAAGCAGTCAAAATAGCGGAGTGCCGAATAATTAAATCAAAACACCCATATAGCGTTCATCTTATCGCAGTCAAGTTAGAGGAGTGCAAGTATAAGTCTCAAGCGATGAGGTTTTTCAGGTCTCATACAAGTGAGGTTGTTTTATTTGAACTTACTTTATAGTTTTTAATTTTTTTTTTCTTTTTTCATTTGCTTCATTTGGTTCTTGTTAAAGTTATCCTTCCCCCCAAACTTAGGCGAAACTATCACTTAGACTCTTAGCACTTTAATCCTCGAATCTAGAGATCAGGTAGGCAAGGATAGATTTCTTAAACTCTATTCTAACTATAATTTTCTAACGTCATCCTAAATTCTCGATTATGTATTCGTGCTTAAAATGTGCAGGCAAAACATTCAAAAACACATAAAATTTCAAAAAAAAATAGGTAAAGTTGACCTAGCATGCATTAAGTAAATGCGATCCCCCCCAAACTTAGAACAAACAGTGTCCTCACTGTGACATAAACAAACGAGTTGAAACATGCCAAACTAACCAAACAAGAAATACGAGAATATGCACATGCAGACAGTAATAAAACCACCAACAAAATAGAACAAAGATCAATAAAAAGAATACGTCCCTATGAGGCGGTGTCTGGTGGTCTCCTGCATGTCTGTCCATCCTACGCATCATCCTCGGGACCGCTCGACTTCATGGTGCCATTTGGTTCACTCCACTAAAACAATCGATTCACGGGTATCACACCGAAACTGAAAATGTAATCAATCTCAACTACCCACACAATCAAGCAACGATCCAAGTATCTACACTCCGTTCAAGAACCCGTTCCTCCACAATCCGCAAATAATCATCAACAAAAATACCAAAAATAGCATAATACGCCCTCAAATTAACAATCACAATCCAAGAAACGAACCAAGAAAGGCAAGAATCAATTGTTACCGGTCCTTGAGAGATGCCCAATTGAGATAGAAGTGCTGTGGCGGCTTAGGGTTTCGTCTAGTGGTTGTTTTGTGCAAGGGGCGGCGGTTTCGGATTGCTGGGCGGCTATGTCGCGGCTGGGTGGGTCTGTTTGGGTTGTTTCGGGTTAGGGTTTCGGCAGTGTGTGGCTGATGGTGGCGGAGGAAGCTGAAGGTGCGGCGGTTTCGGGGTTAGGGTTTCGGTGGGCAGCGCGATCGCGACTGGTTGTGGCTGGTGCTGCTCCTGAACTGGAGAAGGCGGTTCGCAGTAAGAGGCTTGGTGGCGCGATGTGTTGGTTTGGGCGCGGCAGGGTGGGTTTTGGGCGAGGCCGAACTCGCGTGGGCGAAGAGATGGCGCGACTGCGCAGATCTGGAAAAAAGAGTGGCGGTTCGCGGCTAGGTTGCGACGGGGTTAGGTGCGGCTGTTTAGATCTGAAGGAGAAAAAGATGCAGGTCGCGGTGGTGGTGCGCTTGGAACGGACTGCTCGTTCGCGTGGGGCTGGGAATGGCGGCGGTCGCGGCTGGGCTGAGTTAGGGTTTCAGGTCGCGGCTGGGCGGCGGTGGCAGTTGATTGATGCGGCGGCGGCTTTGTTAGGTTCTCGGGAGTGGTTGCTGAATTTGGAGAATATGGGAGGAGAGAAGGTGTTTTCTGAAATTAAATTTTTTTTTTTTTTTTTTTTTAATAGGCCATGGCTCGATCTAATTGGAGCCATGGCCTGAAGCTGCTGGAAATTGATGTCTTATAGCACTTGAAATGGAGCCATGGCTTTATTCAAGTAGTGTCATGGCTTAAGGCTGCTGGAATTTGTGCATTTTATTGAGTCATGACCTGACTGAAGTTGTGTCATGGCTTAAAGCTTCTGAAATTTATGCACTCTTTTTGTTCAAAATTGAGCCATGGCCTGATTCAAATTGTGTCATGGCTTAATCATTCTTCTTCTCCAAAATGCCCCAGTCCATGAAATATTCATCTCCTCGTTACCTTGCATCGCGATATGCCTGCAAAACCCGACAAAACACCACATATCACACTAAAACTAAAACAAAAAGAACAAAACGCAAAAACAAAAACAAGTAAAAGCTTGGGTTGCCTCCCAAGAAGAGCTTAGTTTTATGTCCTTAGCTCGACATGATACTCAGGTTATTTCATTCTAAGACCACCGAGGTCTTTTCATTCACAATTTCTCCACCCAAGTAATGTTTGAGACGTTGTCCATTGACTTTGAATTGTCTACCGGTCTCAGCTTCGGCTATCTCCACGACACCATGTGGCAATGAGTTTATGACAACAAACGGTCCAGACCATCGAGATTTTAGTTTTCCAGGAAAAAGTTTGAGACGAGAGTTGAAAAGGAGTACTAATTGACCCGGTTCAAACAACTTAGTGGTAATAGTCCTGTCATGCCATTTCTTTGTTCTTTCCTTGTATAGTTTGGCATTCTCATAGGCTATGTATCGAAATTCATCGAGTTAGTTTAGTTGCATCAACCGTTCCTTCTCCGACAGTTCCAAACACATGTTCAAGTTGCGAACAGCCCAAAAAGCCTTATGCTCCAATTCTAATGGTAAGTGACATGCTTTTCCGAAAACTAACCTATACGGTGACATTCCAATTGGTGTCTTAAAAGCCGTTCTGTATGCCCACAGAGCATCATCCAACTTCCTTGACTAATCTTTTCTTGTAGGACTGACTGTTTTTTCTAAGATCTTCTTGATTTCACGATTAGAGATCTCTGCTTGCCCATTCATCTGCGGATGGTACGCAGTTGCTACTTTATGCCGCACCCCATATTTTGCTAGGAGAGCATTGAAGTATTTATTGCAAAAGTGGGATCCTTGATCGCTAATGATGGCTCTTGGTGTACCGAATCTTGTGAAAATGTGCTTTTTAATGAATTGCATCACCACCTTCGAATCATCAGTTAGGAATGCTTCTGCCTCAACCCACTTAGACACGTAATCAACTGCAACTAAGATGTACCGATTTCCAAATGAGGGAATGAATGGTCCCATGAAGTCAATTCCCCAAACATCAAAAAGCTCTACTTCCAACATAGTAGACAGTGGCATCTCATCACGCTTAGTTAAATTTCCAACCCGTTGGCATTGATCACAACGCTTCACAAACTCGTGAGCATCTTTATGTAAAGTAGGCCAGAAAAAATCAGATTGTAGAATTTTAGCTGCTGTGCGATCTCCTTTAAAATGCCCACCGTATGGTGAATTGTGACAATTACCCAGAATTTCCTCGAACTTTTCATCGGGAATACACCTCCTTATCATTTGATCCCCACATTTCTTAAACAAGTATGGCTCATCCCAAATGAAGTTCTTCACATAATTTAGAAATCTCTTCTTTTGCTGGAAATTAATGTCGGGAGGAAGTAGGCCACTTACTAGATAGTTGACATAGTCGGCATACCATGGAAGTGTTGTTTGATTTACTGCAAACAATTGTTCGTCTGGAAAGACTTCGTTGATCAGCACAGAGTTTGACTCTTTGTTTCCTCCCTCCAATCGTGACAAGTGATCAGCCACTTGATTCTCGGTTCCTTTCCTATCTTTTATCTCGAGATCAAACTCTTGCAATAAGAGCACCCATCGAATTAGCCTTGGTTTAGCATCCTTCTTTTCAATGAAATAGCGGATTGCGGAGTGGTCTGTATATACTATCACCTTTGTTCCTACCAGATATGCTCGGAACTTGTCAAAAGCAAACACTACTGCCAACAATTCTTTTTCAGTCACGGTGTAATTCACTTGAGCATCAGTGAGAGTTTTGCTTGCATAGTATATTGAGTGAAAGATCTTATCCCTTTTCTGTCCCAGCACAGCTCCAAGTGCGACATCGCTCGCGTCACACATCACTTCAAATGGAAGATTCCAATCTGGAGCTACTATTATTGGGGCTGTCACCAACTTTTCCTTCAATGTTTGGAAAGCCTGCATACACAAATCATCAAAAATAAATTTAGCATCTTTTTCAAGCAAATTACATAAAGGTTTAGAGATTTTAGAGAAATCCTTAATAAAACGTCGATAGAATCCAGCATGTCCCAGGAAACTACGAATTCCTTTGACTGACGTAGGCGGAGGGAGTTTCTCTATCATCTCTATCTTTGCTTTGTCCACTTCAATGCCCTTGCTAGATACTTTGTGTCCCAGAACTATTCCTTCTTGTACCATGAAGTGACACTTTTCTCAGTTTAGCACTAAGTTAGTTTCTTCGCACCTGCGCAAAACCTTGGCTAAGTTATCAAGACATTCATCATACGAATCACCAAACACAGAAAAGTCATCCATGAAGACTTCGAGAAATTTCTCTATCATGTTCGTGAAGATTGCCATCATGCAACGTTGAAACGTGGCGGGTGGGTTGCATAATCCAAAAGGCATCCGTCTAAAAGCAAATGTGCCATAGGGGCATGTGAAAGTAGTCTTTTCTTGATCCGCTGGTGCGATGAAAATCTGATTGTATCCCGAAAATCCGTCTAGAAAACAAAAATAAGCCCTTCCTGCTAATCTATCTAACATCTGATCTATGAATGGTAGCGGGAAGTGATCTTTTCTTGTAGCTTTGTTCAATTTTCGGTAATCCATACACACGCGCCACCCTGTGACAGTTCTTGACGGGATTAATTCATTGTTTTGATTTTTCACTACTGTCATGCCACCTTTCTTAGGAACACACTGAACCGGGCTAACCCATCTACTGTCTGAAATAGGGAAGATAATTCCAGATTCCAACCACTTGATGATTTCTTTTTTGACTACCTCTTTTATGATTGGATTTAATCTCCTTTGATGTTCGACTGATCCCTTGTTCTCATCATCGAGTATGATCTTGTGCATGCAAAATGCAGGACTAATCCCCTTAATGTCTGCAATAGTCCACCCAATGGCTCGTATATGATTTCGAAGAACTCTCAGTAATTTCTCTTTTTGGGTTTCGGAGAGATATGCAGAGATGATTACTGGCAGTGTGGATGATTCCCCTAAATACTCATATTGCAGATGTGCTGGCAGTGGCTTCAAGTCCAGCGAGGGTGGTTCTTCGATTGATGGTCGATGAGGCTTGCAAGTGGGTAGTTCTAATCCTTCAATCTTGTTGACTGGGTTATTGACTCGGGAATTTGCTTGTAAGAATGCCACGCTTTGTACAACTTCTTTATTATCTATCTCCTCAGGATCCAACATTAGGGCTGCTTCCAACGGGTCTCGGTACATAGACGTTTCAAAGGTCTTAGCGACCAATGAGTCGATCATGCATACTGATGAACACTCTTCCTCGTCGTCGGGATGTTTCATGACTTGGAACACATTGAACGTAATCTTCTCGTCCTGCACCCTCATGGTTAATTCACCTTTCTGTACGTCAATTAATGCTCTTCCAGTGGCTAAGAATGGCCTACCCAAGATGATGGGTACATTCGGATCTGCTTCATAGTCTAACACAATAAAATCAACAGGGAAGATAAACTTATCTACTTTTACCAGAACGTCTTCAATTTTTCCTTCGGGGTATGTAATGGACCGATCTGCTAATTGAAGAGTTACCGTAGTTGGCCTTGCTTCCCCAATTCCCAATTTTTGAAAGACGGGTTTGGGCATGAGATTGATGCTGGCCCCTAAGTCGCATAATGCTTGTCCCACGTACTTGTCGCCAATGTTACATGGAATGGTAAAACTGCCAGGATCCTTGAGTTTAGGCGGGAGCTTATTCTGCAAAATTGCACTGCATTCTTCGGTGAGAGCTACAGTTTCAAATTCTCCTAATCTTTTCTTTCGTGACAGTACATCCTTCATGAATTTGACGTAATTTGGCATCTGCTCGAATGCTTCAACTAATGGAATGTTGATGTGAAGTTGTTTTAGGATATCAAGGAATTTTCTGAATTGATCATTCTTCCTTTGTTGTTGGAACCTTTGAGGAAATGGTGGTGGAGGTTTGATTTCCGGTAGATTAGGTACATCTTTCTCCTCGCTCTCCTTTTCCACTTCCTTTTCTTTGTTTAGCTCAGAGTCTTCAGGTTTGTCTTGAGCTTCCTTGGGATCCTTAACTCGAACTTGTGTTCTGCTGGGCTCTTCGAGTTTTCTACCATTTCTCAGAGTGATTGTTTTGCAGTGTTCGTTATGATTGGTCCTTGGGTTTTCAGTGTCACTTGGGAGTGAGCCAGGAGGTCTGTGCTGCCTATCTTGAGCTAATTGAGCCATTTGGGTTTCTAGGTTTCGAATAGATGCAGTTGTCTGGCTCATGAACTGCGCCAACGTCTCTTCTAATGATGGCTTATTGTCCGTTGGTGGTTGTTTTTGTTGACCCTGAAACCCTGGTGAGTTTTGCTGATTTTTGGCATTGTTTGATCCCTGTCCAACGTGCTGATTATTGCTCCATGAAAAGTTAGGATGGTTTCGCCATCCGGGATTATAGCTGTTGGAGTAGGGATTATACCCTTGATTGTTTCGATTGTTACCCACATAGCATGTTGACTCTGAATTGGACGGGCAGTTTTCATACGGATGCTCTCCCCCACAAATGATACAGAAAATCTCTGAGTTGTGAATCATATTGACTGGTTGAGCTTGAAACGAGTTACCTCCAGGTTTACTCATACTTAAACCATCAATCTTCTTGGATAAAACGGCTAATTGTGCTTGCACTGCTGTCATTGTATCTAACTCAAATTTTCCAGGTGCAAGTTTTACTGATGAGCGTTCCGATGCCCATTGGTAATTGTTGTAAGTCATTCTTTCTAATACATCGTAGGCATCTGTATATGTCTTCCCCAAAAATGTCCCTCCTGCTGCTGCATCAAGAATGGTTCTGATTTGTCCCCCTAGTCCAGTGTAGAAGATATGTATCAGTTCCCAACCAGGAATTCCATGTTGTGGACACTGTGTCATTAGCCCCTTGAACCTTTCCCATGCATCGTAGAGTGTCTCTCCCTCTATTTGTTGGAATGAGTGAATTTCCATTCGAACTTTCGCACTCTTGGTGGGTGGAAAATATTTCCTTAGGAATTTTTCAGTCAAATCAGTCCAAGATATGATGGAGTTAGGTGGCATTGAGTTTAGCCAGACTCGAGCTCGATCCCTTAAGGAAAAGGAGAAAAGTTTCATTCATAGTTGATCAGCTGTAACCCCATTCAATTTGAATGAATCGCAAATTTCCATAAAGCTCTTCAAATGGGCGTGAGGATCTTCCATAGCCAACCCCGAAAATATAGCAGAGGAATTGATCAGATTCAGCATTACCGGTTTCACTTCAAAGTGATCTGCTTCAATCTCTGGTCTGACAATGCTTGAATCTAGAACACCCAAGATTGGTGTTATGTATTCATTAATGGGTCTTTCGATTTCGGCATTTACTAACTGTTGATTCACCTGATTTTCATTATGTGGATTCTCCATTAGATCAGCTTTTCCTTGATTCTTGTTTAGCGCTCTTCGTTGTCTGAAAGTCCTCTCGATCTCTGGATCAAAAGCTACTAATTCAGCTTTTTTATCACTGCGCATAAACTAGGTATGAGTACCTACAAGGAAAAATTTTGAACTATAAAAATAAATCGAATTAAAACAAAAATAAAAAGTTGAAACATGGTAAATTATCAATTATCAAAGTCCCGGCAACGGCGCCAAAAACTTGTTGCGGATTTTACACGCAAATAAACGCAAGTGCACGTATCGCAAAAGTAATAAAGAGTAAGTTGAGTGTCGAACCCACGAGGACTTGAAACTAGAAATTGTACCAAATTCCCTAACTTAATTCTTATTCTAATTCAACTAGGCTAAAATGTTGTTGGTTTGTTGATTAACTAACTACTAACCTAAGAAAATTAACTAATCTAAAATGATGATTAAAGTGCTTAAGAAGACAATCAATGAGACAAGGGTCTAGAGTTAAACTTCACCAATGTTATACTCCTAATGTTCATTAACTCCCTAATTTTAAATAGTGATTCTTATTCGTTATCCTAGGGTTCACTTCTATCCTTAAGTGTCTTCCGAATCACCTAAGAACCTATGCAATTAACTTACTATTCTTATTCCTAAGTTAGTAGAATTAATAACATGCATGAATCATATGACCTAATTTGGATATGGGTGTGTTGGGTATATTCCTATACTAACAAACAACCCACTACCTAATTCCTCTTCTATTCTTAATATTCCCTTCCCAGGTTCAATCAAGAAAAGTAATCAATCAAATAGGTGGCCAGTCAATTTGACAGTAAATTAGCACAAAATTAGATAAACGAATATCGATAATAAAAATCGAAAATCACTAAATTAAAACTAGAAAAGAAACTAAAACATTATTCGCATAACATGGATCCGTCAAAACCCTAGACTAAACGAAATTAGTTCATGCTAAAAATAATGAAATAAACAATAAAAGAGTTCATGGGTTTCTCTAGTAAAGAAATAACGGAAATTAGCCAAAAGTATGATGTGTGCTTGTTCTCTCTGATCTTGCGTGTCTTCTCATTTTCTCTAATGTGGTGTGTGATTTTTTCTACTCTTTTCGCCTTTTTATTTCTTCCTTCACAATCCTACGTGTAGTAGGATTCTATTTGCAAACTTCAGCTTTTTTTTTCAAATGGGCCGCCAGCCCATTAGTGCTCCAAAGAAGTCTCTGCCGTAAACTCCAACAAATTCATCAAAGTTGGACTCTAATTGCACTTTCAGCCCCTGATCTTATGCCTTTGTATCATTTGACCCCTTTAATATTTGACATTGTTCACTTTCACTTGGTTACAAACTTTATTGGCCCATTTCATCTCCTACAAGAGAAAATATCGAATTAGTATCAAAAATCAAGGATTATTCTCAAAACTTGATTAAATTCGTGAATCGACTCTAAAAAGTAAAATATGCAATAAAATCTCAAACGACTCACAATTATTCAAGAAAAATACTAATTTAAGCCTAAAAAGTCCACGCGATAACTCTATTTTCACAGAGTTATCAGGAATTCATCTTGATTTATGGAATAACTCTATGCTTGAATTCAAAATCTCTTCATCTGACTTTATTTTTGAGAAATCATTTAATTATTCTGAAAGATCGAGTTCTTTTCTCGATTTTCTCTTAGACTTGAGATTTGTATCTTGTTCATTTTGAATTAGCCTCACAAATCGAATAATTTCACTATCTTTGGACCTTATTCTAAGTTTTATTCAAATTGGTATTTTGTACCATCAGTTACATGCAAAACTTGATTCACCATTGCAAAACTTGATTCACCATTTCTATCTTTGTTATACTCCTTACACATCGGATGAAAGTCTTGAAATTTGCACTGTTTAATTTGATTGCCAAATGACAAAATTCATTGAAATTTTGTTATTATTTTAAGACTAGTGATTCAATTTTCATGTTATTCTTATTGATAAACCTCATTCGACTTCATTATCGTTATCCTTGTCGAATCTTTTTTTTAGAATCCTAATTTGATCTTATCCTTGTTATCTTATTGAAAACTCTAGTATGATTACTTTCTCGTTATCTTGGCAAGACTTTTGATTCAAATAGCTTTATTATCTTTAGCGATAATCCTAATTTGAGTACTACCTTTATAATTTGATAAAGAGTTAAAATCGTAGTATACAAGATGGTGTTGCCTTCAAACGTAGAGTAACAAAGTTCCACCATACAATTGATAAAAGAAGAAGTGCTCTGCAAATCAATTCTAAGTGTTTGAGCCTAAGTTGTTTTTGCTTTAGACGAATTAAATGGATGACAAGAATTTCGTATGCATACCCATCTAGAAGATTCAAGAGTTGTGAATGATCCTATCATGAAGAATTTACCAAAAGCCAATTGTTCGAATAGGCAACATCAGAACAATGGAAGGATGTGAAAATATAATCCTAAACTACTCTGCCGATTCAGGATTGAATTTGGGGACCAAATTCTTTTAAGGGGAGGGTATGTAATGCCTCATAAATTAATTAACAAGTTTCAAAAGGTTCATGGGTCAAAATAACATTTAAAAAGTTCAAGAGTCAATATGGCATTTCATAAAATCATAGGGACCAAAAATGCAATTTTAGAAAAAAAAATTATTATTGGACGTGCCCTGCTGTACGGCCAGGTGGAGGAAAACATTTCCTCCACCCATGTCTCCTTATATTCATTCCATTCTTAGGTTAATAGAAAGCAATTTGAAAAGTTAAAACCCAATATTTTCCCTTTCATTTTTCTCTCTGTTTTCACACACATATTACACAGCAGGAAAAAAAAAAGGCGGGGAAAGAGGAAAGAAAGAGAGGGCCGAGGGTGATGGAAGGACAAAGGAAAAGAAAGAAGAAAGAAAGAGATAAAGAAGAAGAAAAGAGGATAAGGGGTTCATATCTTGAATGGTCTCGTGCTCTGATATCTTTTGAACCAGTGTTCTAGTTTATTGAGACTAATTGTCCCACATTTGTTGAAAACAATAGTTAAGTCCATCTTATAAGGACTTTGAGCAATCCTCACCTTACAAGCTAGCTTTTGAGGTTGAGTTAGATCAATTTGTTGTGCGGATATTAGACTAGATGTAACATTGAAGTGAATTTTTGTCCATTCCAATTTGACTTGTAGTCATTCAAATTTTAAGTTTAAGTTTCTTTTGATTAAATGTAGTATATTTAGTATTTTTCAGGGTCGCAGCGACTTGAGGAGGGCCATTACGGGTCAATCTCGGGTTGGGCTGTTACAATATGATAATGTTGTGTTATGTTTGAATAGTTGGGTTTATTGTTTAATCAAACTATTGGCCAATGATTGTAGAAGATTATTGTTTAAGTACATTGATTTATGGTAATCATAAGACATCGAGCTTAATTCTACCATGAATGCATCCTAGACATAGGATGTTGAAGGTTAGGCTAGTGACGATTTGTGGATTTCAATCTAGGATAGACATATACCTTGTGTGGTCCATGTTCGTATAATGGGTTCGTTCGAGAATACGTCAAATAACTTAGATTCTCTTTATTCGAGGATTCGGGTTAGTCTTATGTCCCGAGTGACAGCGGTACGCCTTAGAATTCTCTAGGAATATGTGACATTCTTTAGAACTTTGGATGACAACGAAGTTCGCGAGTGGATAGGGACATTGGGTAGATTAATAGGGTTAAGTGAAACCGAAACGTAGACTTAACTAATAAGAACCCACAAACAACGAGTAAACATAGGATTGTTTGCATAGCTAACCTAAAAGCCGCATGATTTATTGCACATGAATCCTCCTTATCGTATAATTAACTCCCCCATTTTTACTTGCTTTCAAAGGTAGATTTACTTCACTGTTCGTAGTCAAATAAAATCAACCTTATCATATATTTGGGTTTGATCAATTTGTATCAAGCATTCTTAGATGAAATAAGTCGTCGATTGATTCGTTTGTTCCCATTTTTTACCAATTCGTTGGGATTCGTTACTCGGTAGGTCTTATCGTTTTATACTACTTGCGACACGTATACTTGCGTATATACACTGTTACACTTGATTTGTTTGATTAACTATTTGTGTGTGTATACATTGTATAGCATTGAGTTCACGTTAAACAAGTTTTTGGCAATTTGAATTACATAGAGTAATTAATATTGGATAACAATTAAACTAAATTCTTTATCTTTCTCAATAAAAAAATTCAATCTGCATGAATTTGCTATGTCATAAGTGTAACTTGTTAAAAAATGAAAAATACAATATTAGTTCACTATTCTCTTTTCTCTTGAATTCAACACTATGGTTAATTAATTATGTATTATATTAAATGCTCTATGATTGGGTGCACTTAAGAAACACCAAATTCATAATTTTTATTTGTTTTTTTACTTTTTTCACATAAATATGTAGTCCATTTAATATAATTATTTTATAATCAATTAATCTCACAACTTTCCATTGACTAATATTCTAGAAGTTTTGATGTACGTGCATTATAATTTTCATTTTTTATATTTGTTAAATGTTCTTAATAATGTATTTACTGAAAAATTAGAAAAGATAGTGATGTGTTGTGTTGACAAATAATTTAATGGGTTCTTTTTGTATAGTATTTTTGCAAAGGGCTCCTTTTTTTCTTCTTATATGTTGTTCAAATTAAACTAAAATGTACACTATTCATATAAAAATATAAATTACTTCCTCTATAATATTGCATTAGAATCCTAAAGCGACATATTTTTTGAAACAAAAAAAAAATCATCTAAAACGACAAATATTATAAAATAGACAAAATAGTATATATTTACAGCAATTTCCTTGCATAGCACGGATTATAGGCTAGTTAGTTATTATTACAATTTTCTTGTTACTACACAAAAAGTGTCCCTAAAACCCTCCTAACATGACGGGTGGTGGCTACCTCATAGAGTAGCCACGAAAATTCTATTTTTGGAATATTCGTGATCTGTCATGTTAGGTCACTTTCAGGGACACTTTTTCATAAAAAGTGTCCCTAAAACCCCCCCCTAACATGACGGATGGGGTAGCCACGAAAATTCCGTTTTGGACAGCCATCATCTGTCATGTTAGGTTACTCTTAGGAACACTTTTATATAAAAAGTGTCCCTAAAACCTCCCCTAACATGACGGATAGTGGCTACCTCATAGGATATCCACGAAAATTCCATAGTTTTTTGCTTTAATAACTCTGATTTTAATTGAGAGAATTGCAATTGTGGTACCAAACAATATATCGATTTCAAGTTGTGGTACCATAGAAAATGAGGTTGATCAATTTGGTACCGCAATTTAAGAAATTGAATCACATTTGGTACTTCCGTTAAAATTGGTCGGTAACTGCTGATGTGGCAGTTAAGTTTTATTGCATAATTACACCATTACTTATATTGACTGAGAATTATACCCCTAACTTTTCAAGTTGTCAAAATAACCCCATATCTTCAAATTTACTGATAATTTTAGTCCACGTTGTTGCCCAATTTCAAATTGGCTGAAATAAAACACTTGCGGACCAATTTAGAGATTTAACTTAATATATTTACATATGTATTTAACTAATTTAATTTATAAATAATATTAACAAACCAAATAATACATGAACACAAATTCGATAAAATATTAATTAAATCTAAATTTTTTATAATGATATGAATATATATAATATTTATTAAAAAATAAATTATATATTATTAATAAAATAATTATAAATTTATATATATATATATATATATAAATATACCCTTCTTCTACCCCCAACCAACCAACCAACCCCCCCCCCCCACCAAATCCCAGGCAGCCGGCGGCCTGGGATCATCCTTCCCAGGCCGCTGCCGGCCTGGTATTGCCGATCCCAGGCCGCGGTGGCCTGGGACGGACGATCCCCGGCCGTCGCGGCATGGGACCGGCGATCCTAGACCGACGGCGACCTGGGATTTGGGTTGGGGGGGAGGGGTTGGTTGGTTGGGGTAGAATATATATATATATATATATATATATATATATATATATATATATATATATATATATAAAATTATTTTATTAATAATATATAATTTATTTTTTAATAAATATTATATATATTCATATCATTATTAAATTTTAGATTTAATTAATATTTTATCGAATTTGTGTTCATGTATTATTTGGTTTGTTAATATTATTTATAAATTAAATTAGTTAAATACATATGTAAATATATTAAGTTAAATCTCTAAATTGGTCCACAAGTGTTTTATTCGAGCTAATTTTGAAATTGGGCAACAATGTGGACTAAAATTATCAGTAAATTTGAAAATATGGGTTTATTTTGACAACTTGAAAAGTTAGGGGTATAATTGTCAGTCAATATAAGTAATGGTGTCAATTCTGCAATAAAATTTAACTGTCACGTCAGCAATTAACGGCCAATTTAACGGAAGTACCAAATGTGACTCAATTTTTTAAATTGCGGTACCAAATTGATCAACCTCATTTTCTATGGTACCACAAGTTGGAATCGCTATATAGTTTGGTACCACAAATGCAATTCTCTCGATTTTAATTCTTTAGTAGAGTAAAAATTATATTGTAATCACCACAAGTAATTTTGTTCTTATCTGCTTTTCTATGACATCCAATAACGGGGCTGATTTTCGTTATGGATATAACGCCATTACGCCATTAATTATCATTAATTATTTTCTATAAAAAAAAAATTGTATATAATAGAAAGAAAAAAATCTTTACGGTACCTCTCTAATATAAAAATTCGCACAATATATACAAATTCGCACAATATTAAAGTAATCAAATGATTACACCTCTTCTTTGGTTACTCTAAAAATATAATACAATTAATATATATACTTTCAATTTCTCCATCAATTCAGATACTAGATAATCTATGTACTTAATCATTACACTGTGTAGTTCTTACTTCTTTGTTTTAATTAATCTAACTTAATTCCTTAGTAATGTAAAAATTATTGTTTCAACCACCAAAAGTAATTTTGTTCTCATCTAATTATTTTCTATGACATCCAGTAACAAGACTATCGAGACAAAACAATGAACGAAGAAAAGAGAGAAGAAGACACGGAAGAATGACAAGTCGTGTAGGTTTTATATAGAAAAGAATGTCCTTAAACGACGGAATAATAATTATTAATATTTGGTGACGTTAGAGGAAAAAACATGTCTAATCGCATCTTTTTAACATATCTACAAAATGAAAATCCTAAGGGATAAAGTTGACAATTTAATATAACACACTGGAAAATCACATTATGACTTTAAAGACAAAAGATACGATGACTATAATCGAATTTTTTTACACTTTTGCAAAATGAAAATTCGAAAGGATAAACTTGAAAATTTAATATAAAACACCAAAACACCTCATTACGACTTTAAAGATAATAAGTACGCATAATAACAATGTGGTAATTTGATAAATCTGGGATTTTTAGCTAATGTATAGACATACACTTGTTAATAAGGAAGATTGATGACCAAATATATTGATAATAATATATAAATAAAGTTCATCATTTCAATATTTTCAAAATCTACGTTATTATTATAAAGGGCAAAACAGGACAAAATAAAATAAAATAAATCGACAAATTTTCAGGTGAAGATTATTTAGGGCCACCTATAGATTTGAGTGTTTATACATATTCAGTCCAAGAACCATACATACTTCAGTCCAAGAGAATCAGACTTATTTGAAGCTCAATGGTTCGATCCCATTATTTTAATCTTAGACGAGCCAAAAAATAATTGTGGTTCAACTTATTAACAAATTAATAAATACTAGTACTTGAGACTACAGCCAGTAGTGCGCTATTAATTAATTGGAAGAAAAAAAGGTTGAGAAACACTTATCATCACGTTCAAGTCTGGCAAAGATAGAAATTTTCTTTACAAATTAAAAAAAGTAATGGGTGAAAAACTAATAAACTTTACAGATTCTAACTTGTCATTTCATAAAACTTAATTTAAAGGTTCATACTACTAATATCACCTCATATTTCATTGATTTCACATGTTTTCACCGATTTTACCTTTGTATCTCAATTTATTGATTTCACCCAATTTTAACGATTTCATCCGTTTTTCACTAATTCTGTCAGTCCTATCCGGTTTTCACGATATTCATCTAAAGTTATTCGATTCCATTTTAATTTATCGATTTCACCAATTTTACCAATTTTTCACATGTTTTATGATCCACTGATTTCACTCATTTTAAACGATGTATTCCGTTTTTCACCAATTTCAGCGATCTTATCCGGTTTTCACAAATTTCATCCAAAATTATTCAAACGCATATGTATTTATCGATTTCACAGACGCTTTTTTACCGATTTTATCGTTTTTCACCAACTTTACCAGTGTTCAACATTTTTTTTATTTTTTCTATTTATCATTTCACTTGATTTAACCGACTTTTATCGATTTCACGAATTTTCATTAATCGATTTCATCCGTTTTTCATGAAAAGAACTCCATGAAAATTTGAGTATCACCGCATTTTTATGAATTTCACGAATATTTTTTTTACTGGTTTTACACAGTTTTCCACTAACTTTACCTATATTTATATTTGAGGTTATTCATATCTTGATTATTCGAGGTTATGCATGTCTTAATATTCTTGGATATTGTTTATATTTTGCTTCTCTAGCCAAATAAAAATTACCCACTTAGATTATAAATAAATTATAAAAGTTGATGTAAGAAATCAATTTTAGATTTTAGGAGTTTATGTAGGAAATAAATATAATAAGATTCCATGTTTAATTATACCTCTTCATTTATTTTCTTATTTTTATTCAATTTATATTTAAGTGTTCATATTGGAATAGACTTCTTTTTCCTATTCTATTTTTTGTTTCTTATTCTAACTACTTTAATTATCTTTTAAACAGTGGTATATTAATCTTCACATAAAAATTAAAAAATTCTTTTTATGAACCCGTACTTTTATATATATAGATAGATATAGATTTACAAGCGCCTTAGGGTTTTATTTGGACAGAACATCAATTTTGATATATGTAACTTTCTATTTGTTGAGTAAAATTTTCAAGCATGAGCAAGTTTGATATAAGCCCAATATAAACTCCAACCTTGAACCAAAAAATGAGCCCAAACAAACAAAAAAATTGTGATATGAGTTTGAGCAAAACCCAATGATATTGAATGAGGGAAAGCAAGTACACTTGCTTTGTGATTGGTCACTTTTCTGGAAGTTACATTCATTCCAAAGCAAGTATATTACACTTGCCACGTAATTAGTTTGGGTTCGACCAAACTCGGTCCGGGTAAAAATTTCCCTTGAATGAGTTATTTAAATATCGGCTCATCATTTCCTGTCAATGAAATGGATCTTAATCCTAATTCGATCTGAATTCAATCCGATTAGAAAATTGCAATACAATTTGCAATGCAATCATTCAGAATAAAAAAAAAATCTGTTGACAATTAGCATGTTAATCTTAATTCAAAATAAAAATGATTCTTCTTCAAAACCCTATCACCACCGGCCCACCACCACCTCCGCCACCAAAACAAAAGAACAGATAAAGGTTCACAATACAAGAATTTCAGAAGTTAATCCTTCATCTCCAAATGAATCAAGTATCCTGTAGTAAAACCTATAATGAAAGAAATATCTGAGAATTATATATACAGACGTAATCATCTTTCATCTAAACTCCAGGTTAGAGGCCAGATCTAGCCTCTGCGAAATCCGGCCACACGAAGGCCATAAATGGCCATAGCGTGGCCAGTTCCGGCAACGCGAAGGAGGCGGCGCCTTCCAAAATGTTAAAACTTGCAGACAACGCAAACTGGCTGAAACAATGTAAACCAACAGTAATCCATCACAAAACGCACTACAAAGTTAAGTCTCGACCAACTTCCCAATCGTAAAAATAGAAAGACATGTAAGAAATAAAAGAGATTGTCATGGGCCAATGTATATATCGCAGTAGACTGAAAATCAATTTCCCAAATCACCGGTTGTTGCATCTTCCTCCATTGAAGAATAAAAGCTCCATATAGACAAACAATTTTCATCACCTATGCAGACAGATCAAAATAAATGTTAAAACTCACAGACATATATAAGAATTAGCTCAGAGATTGTTATGCATTTAAGTTTAAGTTCTAAGTTGCAGGAGTGCTAAAACGGCCAAAAGAAGCAGATCATTGTCTACAACAATATAGACTATAAATCAGCACATGATAACTCCAATGTGAAGTCAATGAAATGCATGGATGTAGCATAACATTGTAATATGCAATGAAGAAACATATTTTTTCTTTTTCGTAAAAAAGACAGACAAAACTTATCATGGAGATTGACAAAATAATGATTGCTAGTTAGGATCTTTATAAGATGATGTTGAATGATAGAATAGAATATTTGCAGGTGTTGGGAGAGAATTATGAATTATACCACTCAAACTCTGATTCTCTTCAGAGTCCTCTTCAGAGTCATCCAGACCTCCAAATCGCCGGTGTCCTGACGAAGTGGCCGCCATTGGAAGAAAAGGGTGGAAAGCAAAACCATTTATGGTGTCTGAAATTCATAATCGAGTTCCAAGATCAACAGAGATCAAACATACTTTCTTAATTGGAAATATGAACATAAATATGTTGTCATGCACACACCTGATGCGGCTTGGAAGCTTGATCGCCACTGCCCTGTCTGAAGATCATATATATGAACTAGGCCATCCTTCAAAAAAGAGCATTAAAAAAATTAAGGAATTCAATATTGTTTTTAAATTGATAAGTTCAACAGTATAAGCTAAGGTAATACCTGACCACCAGTTCCAAGATATCGACCAGAAGGCTCAATGTCAAATTGAATCCTCTGGTTGGTGCCTTCGGATGATCTATAAAGTCTAGCAAGAGGTGGAAGAGAAGTAAGTTGAAACCATCAGATCAAATTCTTTAATATAGTCGATCATTCCAAATGTCTTGTTTAAGAGAGGTGAAAATGAATATGGTAGTGAGTATAAAGTATGAAATAGTTCACCCCCTCTAATTTTTACTTCTTTAAGTTTTTCAAATAAAAAATTTGAGGGCTTATAGTATTTTCCCTTTTCCATAAGCTGCCACATTATAACATGTGGCCAAATACAAGAAACTTACTTGTAAACAATATCAACAGTTTTGCGAATATCCCAGCATAGAACATAGGGATCCTGCAAAATATTTGAATTAATATCTGTCATGCATTAGAACCGCATGAATGTCAAAGTTCCAATTCTAGACATACTTTGCAAGGTGAAAATGATGGTGACAAAGTAATTGTTAGGAAATCAGCTGATATATAGCCCTACTGCCATAACAGGCCAGGAGAAGGACTACGACCTTGTTATTAAACTTGCTTCAATTTTGCCAGCTTACTAATTTATGTTGAAATAACTCCATAAAAGTCGATGCATATGATGGAATAAGGATGAACAGTGTGAGTTTAATAGCCTTGTTTATAGTGAAAGATATGATTGACTAGGGAAATTATTAGGATTCGAGTTTGCTAATAAAATAAGATTTCAGAATAACTTTGGGAAAAGGAAGCCGAGTATATTGATCCAACCATATATATTATCCAATTATATATTGATCTAACAAAAATGTGTCATGTGGGAATAAATTCCCCATGAACTTGAGCTTCATATGAGACTACGATGCCCTGAAGGTATGAGTTTGTCGAATTTTCTTTGCCGTCCACATTCAATAATGGAGAACAAACTGTTCATCTCCTTTAATGTGTAAACTAGTTAAAGATATGACGACAATTATTTGATTTTATCTTTACAATGATAGAGGTTCAAATATATTTCTTCTGAAGTCTACCATGTAATTGAATAATTGTATTCCTCGTGTTTACTCACTGATCAAGAGATTACGAGAAAATAGCACCTAACATAATCAGAGGGTTCAAGAAATGCATCATCCTTGGCACAATTAACATCATATAGTAATTCACTTCCTATTATCGTCCTATTATAGCTTAGGTTAGGAAATCTCTATCCCTTACTCATCCAAGGTATTGCTTCGTAATGACCCGAATAAATAAATTTTAGAAAGAAAAAAATTATTAGTAACATATTAAGTTGTTAAGATGAAGCATATTATTATAATTTCCTTAAAGATAATTCTTTCTCTTTAAATATAAACCTAGGAATCACTCTCATATTTTGTATTCTAGGTTAGCGATGCTCTAGCATACCTAGACCCACGAACATTTCAATATTGGCAAGTTACATGTTTATGGAAATGGAAAGACTGACTGCATAAGTTCTACCTTTCGTCCCCCAGTGTATAGATAGTTTCCGTCCTTAGAAAACTGAACCTGTAAATTGCATAATGATCATACATATTTAGAAACTCATAAAACTCAACCAAGATAAATGAAACCCAACCAACTTACCTGTGTAACCCCGCCTTCTTGGCCATGCAAAACATAAAGCTGTTCCAAATTATCTTCTCTGTATATAGCAGTAGTCTGGCTGTAGGACCCAGCAGCCAGCATGCCAGAAGAAGTGGGAGAAAAAGCAATTGAAGATATAATACCTGAACACAAGGAAGAACAAGATTACAGAATAGGTTAGATAAAGCTAGCTGCTTAGCCACTCCACTGAACACGAAATAGTTTTTGAATAAATCACTTGTTCATTTTTAATAATAAAAGATACAATCAGTTAGAAGGAGGAGGAATATCACAACGATGGCAAAGATGCATTGAAAAATGTCACTAAATTTAGCCATCTAACGAAAATACCTGATTGTCCTTCTTTGTTTCCTTGAAGAGTTGAATACTGTTCAAAATCTCTTCCAGGGCGATGAACGTCAAATATTCTAATAGTTTTGTTGTATCCAGCAAAGATCCTAAAATAGGGAAATAACATTCACTTTAGTAATATAAAATGACTCAAGAAAGAAAAAGTATACAGAGATAACCGATGACAAATAACTGAAAAACATGAACAATCACAAGTGAAACACTAAAATGCCAAAAAATATGGCATCCGAAAGTCCACAGGTAAAGAGTACACTAAACAATCAACTGCAAAGAAGTGAATTCCATGGGTAAAGAGTAAACTAAATTCCGCAGGTACAGAAAGAACATTAAAGAACTTTTAAGATGAACAAATCAACATGGTATTTCTTGAAGGTGACTAACAAAGAAGTGCTCTAAAAGAAGATAAAAGTTGAAAATTTCAAAGCAACCATACAAACAGCTAGATGCTGCCTACTGCTTGAATATAACAAACTTCTAAATCGACATCACACTCAAAATTGACTATGGTCCCACTCCCGTAGGATTTAGGACCAGAAATTCAGACATGATACATGTAGGTCTAATCTGTAATGAAGTGGTATTGAAAAATAAAGACTTTCGAGAGAAGCTTTGAAATGCAAACACAGCATGATACAAAGAGTGGAGCAATCGCATTCTACTAATCTTATTTCTAGAATCGCATATAGTATGAATATGGTAGTTAGCACACAGTTCAGTTCAATGCCAGATTAAAAAAATATCATCCAACATCAGGCAGAAGAAGAATAACGTCTTAATAAAGAAAAGAAGGGTGCACAGAACATATTCTAATATGTCTACCTTATATGTACCACATCAGAATAAGTGCATCCTTACAAAAAAAAAAAAGAGATGTTACTGAAATTGCCATCACTATGAGGAAAATTTTGACGCAGACCCGTACAACATAAAATAAGACCAATATAAAAGCTAAAATATTGATATTACATGTGCTTTATCAACAGAATTGGAGAGGTCGTGAGTGACAACCCCCCCCCCACCCCAACCCCGCCGCATTGCACTTTAATTCGAAGCTTACTTATTTCCAGCAGGGTTGAAACCAATCGAAAAGGCAGCAGCAATTTCATCCATAGCATCATATGCACGGTATGTGCAACGTAGCTGAAATTTCCAATTCAAGAGAACTTGTTACAGAGTACAGACAGTAAACAATATGGAAATAAGACAATAAGCATGCAAGCAGACCAAGTTGACAACATGAGTGCATCAAAATAAGATTCCAACAAAACATGTCCATTTTTATAACCACTATATCATATGAACAGCCAAAGGCTTTTGATAGGCTTTCACATGATTGATCGAGATCTTATTCTAATGAAAAGCATGTTAGTGATGCAGCACCTGTCCCGAATTAGCATCAAAGAGATGAATAGGATGGTCTCTTGTCGTTGTTGCGAGTACACATAAATCTGGACCTGAAATATCAACCAGTAACATAGTAAATTCTCATTAAAAGAATTATTCATAATTAGAAAAAATGAAAACATGTCATGAAGATGTACTTGAAGCAGACATGTGTGGATACCAGCAATAGTCATACACAGATTCTCCCTCACTCATAGCAAGGTTTGCAGCATATGAATCTGCAAGAAAGCTGAACGCATTAAGGAAGCACATGCAGAATGAATAAACTCATTACATGTCAATAGAATAGAGAGAGAGAAAGGGCAAACTAAAAAGATCGTACATTATAAAAATCAACTGATAAGGATATCAAGGTGTGCTTGAACTAAGGAATTTGAAGCTAAGGATTTTAAATTCCAACATAACAAAGTCATCTCACTTGTTAATATTGAATCTGAGCGAATTTACTCTCCCAAGTAACCAATTAATGCTGTTTTATCAAGCAATCGCAATTATGAAAGATTTGAAAGCCACACAATATTGGAATCATTTGCAATCCTTAGCTTCAAATTCAAATTCCCCAATCAAAGCACAATCAAATTCCTCAAAAATTTAACACAAGTGCGCTTGGGAGTTTTTTCAAGTTCAAGAAAAGTAAGCTACCAGAATCTGACTCGGAAGAGGGATCATTTCCAGGATTGTCACCTTCATTATTAGGCCTGATGAGGTAAAATGAAATATAAAACATAATAATCCATTATATATTAGAATAACACAATAAGGTAAAAGAAAAAGAGGGACAATCAACCGATAGACTTACAAATTGAAAACTCGAAGGGCATTATCGTCAGAACAAGTTAAGAAGCTCGAACCATCCGGCGACCTATAAACAGAAAATAACTATTTTTCTCTAAACGGAGAAATGATTACAGGAAAATGGCATTATTTGATTGCATTTCAAGATAAAGGTAGAAAATTACCATTTAACACCCTTGAGAAAGTTATTAGGGTTCGACGGGGAAGTTCGGAACTGATGGAAGAAATGGTAGGTTCTATACGGAGCGACGTCGTAGAGTACAGCTGGCCATGAGTAGGCGTCATCGGTGGTGGTTGTTTCTGTAATTTCAGCCACTTCAGTGTCAGGAGTAGGACACGGCTGCTCCGCCTCCATTGCTTCTTCTCCCATTAGTCCTCTGCAAAAAATTGCCGCCAAAAAGGAGAAATATTTGGGCTAATAGAGATTTTATAGGTTGGGCTAGTTATGGTTCAATCTGCCAAAGGCCCAAAAATAATTATACTCACTCTTTTCATTAATTGAAGATATTGATAATTTGATATAATCATATTTTTTTTCTTTTTCTCAAAAAAAGAAATCATATTTTTCTTAACTCAATATGATTCTCTATCCTTTTATGTTTAGTTTTTCTTGCACAAGTTCGTGATAAGAGAAAAATGACATTTCAGTTGTTAAAGAATATAATCTAATACGGAAATCAAATAATTCGTTTGTATTAAGTCCGACTATCGTCCAAGAGATTGGATTTGATTCAAAAGCACTCATTGTAATAAAATTTGTTGGATAAATTTTGAGTTAATAATAATTTACCTTCCGTGATATTTATAAGGGTTTATTGCACTTTGCACCCCTGAAATATGGGAAATAGGCACTTTGCACCCCTGAAACTTAGATTTAGCACTTTGCACCCTCAAAATATGAAAAATGCAGCACTTTGCACCCTCAAAATATTTAGGCAAAAACTCAAGGGCAAAATAGGTAATTCAATAAATATTTGGCACTTTGCACCCCAAAACTTGAGAAATTGGCACTTTGCACCCCCAGAATAAAATTAACACTTATCACCCTCGAATTAAGAACAAATTAGCAACTTGCACCCCCAAAACACAATAATTAATGGACACTTTGTACCCCGAAATACAAAATTAACACTTAACACCCTCGAATTAAAAAAAAAATCTCCAACCCCTCATTTCTCCTGCAAAGTCGACCATCGGGGTGAAAAAAATCTAAGGCAAAATAGGTAAGTTTCCGATCCGATTGAACAACCTACATTTATATATATATATATATATATATATATATATATATATATATATATATATATATATATATATATATATATATATATATATATATATATATATATATACCATGAATTTGGAATGATTATATCATATAACAAATTAACAACCACAAATTATAGCTTGTACAAAATAAACGTGATATGCAAAATAATTGAATAAGTAAAAATTGGTAAGTTCAACTTTGCCTTAAATATTTTTCACCCCGATGGTCGACTTTGCAAGAGAAAATGAGGGGTTTGAGTTTTTTTTTTTTTTTAATTTGATGGTGTTAAATGTTAATTTTGTGTTTCAGGGTACAAACTGTCAATTTATTGTGTTTCGGGGGTGCAACTTGCTGATTTGTTCTTAATTCGAGGGTGATAAGCGCTAATTTTATTTTGGGGTGCAAAGTGCCAATTTTCAAATTTTGGGGGTGCAAAGTGCCAAAGTTTTATAATTGAATTACCTATTTTGGCCTTGAGTTTTTACTTGAAAATAAAAGAGGGTGCAAAGTGCTGTATTTTTCAAATTTTGAGGGTGCAAAGTGCTAAATCTAAGTTTTGAGGGTGCAAAGTGCCTATTTCATATGTTTCGGGGGTGCAAAGTGCAAAAAATCCTATTTATAATGTTCAGTTTACCTCCATTTGATTTGAAAAACGGTACCTTAACCCCCCCTATAATCTCATAAAAGTTTCATGCCGCCTCCCTGACATTCCCTGACATTTATATAAGTGGTATTTTACCCCATGTGTTATGATAATATGGCAATTTACCCCCTTGTATTATAATAAATGTGACAATTTACATCCATGTGTTTAGGGCTGTAATCGAGCCGAGTAGTATCGAACGGCACACTGTTCAAGCTTGGTTTAATTTTTATCGAGTTTGAAATTTTATGTTTGAGCTTGGTTTGATTTTCAGTCGAGCCGAGCTCAAACGAGCGTTTATTGAACGAGCTCGAGCCGAGTATCAAGTAGATTGATATTTTACATGTATATTTTTCATTTTTAGCTTATCGAGTCGAGCTCGAGCCGAGCTTCAAAAGTTATCGAACGAAAAAAGATGTTCAAGCTTGTTTGATTAATGTGACGAACAGAGCTCAAACGAGTTTTTATCGAACGAGCTCGAGTCGAGTATCGAGTAGCTTGGTTTGATTTTCAGCCCTACATGTGTTATGAGAAGTATGACAAATTGCATACCCACTATCAATTTCGACAAATGAATTATACTCTCCGACCGAAGAAGATAAATTGCTTCTTTTTTATTTTTCCAAATGGGAGGGATTATTAAATGCTCTTTTTCGGAGTAAATTGAATTATGCATTATGCATTTCACAAGGGAATAAATTGGCATTAACTCGAAAAATTTTGGTTAAAATATTTGGAGGCAATCCATTTCTATGTAACAATTTGTAGAACATCGTAAAATACATAGTTTGTTAACATTGTACTACCGGTTTAGTATTTCAAATTATGATGAATGCATACATATCTTCTTTTTGGTTGTACAACTAAAAAAAAGGACAAAGGCATATTGGAACTGTATATTCATATCCAATGATAAATCCAAATCAATCAAGCCACAAATTGGCAAAAACATGTTACAAATATCATCAACAAATAATCAGCAGTTCTGCTTCAAAGAACTTTTGAAATATGGATCATCTTTGTACTTCAAATAAAGAGGAAGTTCAAGAGCTTTCTCTGCAATATCCCTATCCTCGTGAATCTTTGCTACCAAGCTTTCGAGGGATGAAAAGTTTGCCTGTAATAATCGCACAACCATCTATGGTTTACAAAAATAATAACAAAATTTGTTTCATTCAAAATAATGCATACGAGTGGAAGAACTATAATACCTCTGGCCTTATGTAGCCAACAATAGCAAGACGTAAATCTTCGCCATAAAAGTCTTCTTTGAAATCATGAAGCAACCATGGCTCCTGTAATAATTTCACGGGCACATAATGTGATTTTAATCGAAGAAAAGGGATAAAGTGGAAAAGTGAATTCTAGAGACAATAATAGAGATAAGACTCACAATGGTCTTCTCTGAGTTGTTGAAGTAAGGATTCCAACCTATACTCATTACCATCTTATAAACACCTCGACTTGCTAAACCAGCCCAACCGAAATAAACTCCGGAAGGATGTTCCGAAAGGACATCTGAATAACCCTCCGCTGACAAATTAGCTGGAAGAAGGAACAAAATTATTAGATCAATCTAGGAATGAATATTAGTTAGTTTCGGTTTAAGGCATTTGAAAGTCAATAAGGAAACCTGTAGGGATTCCAAGCACCTTTGAGCCGCGGCCAAAACCTTTGATGACAGGACCACCAATGTACCAAGGTTCTATTGGTAAAGTACCTTCTATCCCTGCATCAATAGTTAAGTCAATGTACGATGATAATATTAAAACATAAAATTAGTGAGGTGAAAGAGGCTCACAGTCTTCAAATGCAGGTAGGCCCCACTTTTCGGGTTGAAAATCAAGTAAAGAATTGATAACCTCGTCTGCTGAGGTGAAAAGGTGGGATTGTTTAGGAAGGGAAGGGACAGCAACCACTTCCATTTCAGCTGCCTTACCAGCAGCAACACCAGGCCTAGCATACAGTAATCGACTTAAGTTGGAAACTGTTGTGCACTTATTTAAGCTTTCAACGTGTTAATGGGAAGAACCAAAATGTTGCTATTAGCTACAAAAAGGTATTACAGTCTAAACATGAAAAGATAAATCCAACGAGTAAGATACTTACATTGAATCTTCAATGACTAGACAACTGGAAGGATCCATGTTAAGCCTCTTAGCAGTTTCGAGAAAACTTTAACAATGCCAAGTCGACAAAAACATTTATTAATCCCTTCATGACAGAAGAATTTACGACAAAAAGATCAAGTTAAACTCATCCCAACTTACATTTCAGGAGATGGCTTTCCACTGCTGACTTCATCACCTCCTATGATAACTGAGAATGATTCTTTCCAGCCTATAAGTAGTAAATTCTAGAGAATGAGTTCCACATTGGATATAAATCCTATATGATGTTCTTACAAATTTTTGTTTTCACATGTACCTACCCTGATGATATGATATCTTGGTCAGGATGTTTTCTTTTGAAGAATTTGAAGCTAAGGCCATCGGCACACCATGACCCCTCAAATGGTTAATTAACCTGTTGGCACCAGGTTGAGCTTTGATATTGCACCATCTACCATAAGAATTAGAAATGCCATCAGTGAAATGATGAAAAATGCAATCCCAGAATTGAAATCTGAAGTTAGCTCGTTACATTTAAGTCTCACCAGAAAAGAAGGCAATTTTTTTTATTAAACTTGTCTTGGAGTTTAATCATGGACTACTCCTTCAACTAATGAAAATATAGTATACAGCTTCCTGGGTTTATGTATTCTTTTATGGAAAAACAAAAAAACACAAAATCCACGCGATCGATATTCACATTCAGTTGAAGTCTCTCTTAGGACATTTGTCAAAATTTGAAAAGAAGTGACTAGATAAGGAAATACATGTCCCAAACTTAGTAAAACTACAATTATATATCAATAGAAGTAAGAAGAAGAAAAATGATTTCACCACTATAAGTCATATTTTCAACGATTAGAGAACTTAGTAAATATTATCAGGCAGAGAGAAACTAGTCTAGAGATAAAATACTGCTCGGAGAATATTGGAGTAATTTCTGATAGAAGTCCATCTGCTGTTATGGGAAGTCCATAATCTTCAACAACTACAGTTGCAGCTTCATAGGGTGTTTTTCCTACAATTTTATGAACTCCTCTTCCATCCCATTGCTTTCCATATTTAACCAAGTAATCTCTCATTACGTCGCTCACAATGCCATCTGGCATATTAAAAAAGTTACATAAATTTGGGAGGGAAAACACAAATCAGCACAAGAACAAAAATAAACAGCTGATTAAAGTTCAAAAGTACATAGCAGGCAGAGAATGACAAATATTTCATCACGGGTAATATAAAACACAAGTGGTTTCTTGCTAATGAATACAACACAAGGGAATCTAGTACACTTCAAATAGGATAGGCGGAGTAACTGCAAATAAAACTCAATTATAATAAATAGACAAGTATATATGAAGAAGCCAATAAAAAGGGGACAACACATTCATCTGGGCAATGAACACAGAAGAATGCAGTCATTTCATATTCATTCATGAAATGTAATCTCATATCTTATGTCCCAAAGCACAGAGCCTTTCTAGTCATGCATAATTTCTCACTAGAAATGCTTGCTCAGCCACTTACATCAAATGAGTGAACATATAGCTATTGCAGAAAACCATAGTTACGTTTCAAGTAAATGATCATCGAGTAAAATAACCCTACCTGTGTTAACAAGTGTCCCATCCAAATCGAGGATGACACATGATACAAGCTTCCTAAAAGGCTTCGTTAGTGACATGTTGAGAATGTATAGATGACCAAAGAATTTTTTTATGATTCAATCAACAGCATCTGATGCTCTCCTGCGGCTACAAATAAAAAACACATAAACTATCAGAGTATTTACAACTGCATCTAAATTAGTAAAATTGAATTTCCATTCAGTAGTTCAAGTACCCCTTCTGAATTAAGCTTTACTAAGTCATTGTGACCATATTCCCTAACCTAAACTCATAGGGTTTACCACCTTGCTTCTCTTAAGTAATATCAATCATCCTCTCCAGTCTCCATAAAGCAAAATGAAATGGTATTTGACATTTTCTCAGTTGAAACCACTAACGGTCCCTGGCTTATTTATATAACATATAATTCGATAAAGAATAGTATTCAAATAACATTCACATGAAATAAGCCACAGGGCCGGACATGTTGACTTACATTTGTTCTATAACTATATTCTCGATACTTGAATTTTCAATATATATATATATATATATATATATAGTTAACAAATATAATTTTTTACTTGTCAGAATCAGTAAATAGGTAGAATATGAAAGTTAAATATTTCTGCTCACACTACTATCTTAGGTAGGGCTGTGCAAACTGTAAAACCGAACCTTACCAAATTTCGTTATACCGGCTGGTTCGGTATTTAGAAATCTCGTACCCCTTGCCAAACTGAAAATTTTGGTTTGGTTCAGTAAATTACCGATTCAGTAAGGTTCGATTTGATTCAGTACAAAAAAACAGAAAAATTATTGAATCAAAAATAATTTTTCTTGAATACATAGGTAAATAATAATATGCTTCCTACCACTTTAACCACTAACCATCCAATGAAGTTGAATAGAAATTATAAAGAATACATCAGAGAGCCCCTAACCTCAGTCCCTCTCCTAAAATTACTTTAGCATCATTCAAGTTTTGGGTTTTAAATGCAATTAGAACCCAATTAATTAAGAGAAAATCAGAAAAAGTATAAGTTGTGCATTTAGAATTTGGACTGTACCTCTGTAAATTAAAAATCTGGGCCGAGAGAGAGATGGTGGAGGCGCGATGGTGTAGGTGGTGCGGCTGCGCGGTGGGATTTTGAATTGAAGAAGAAGAAGATTTGGGTTTTGCTGGCACCGTAGAAGAAGTGAGAAGAGTGAAGGATTGGAAATTTGGAACGGTATGCCGGTTGAATTATGTAAGCTAAATCTAACGACGTTAGTACATTTCTAATGACTAGTGGGGTCCTAGAGATATATGGGAGTTAGGGGGAAAAAAATCTATCTCTAATTATTACGAGGAGGAGAGGGTATACGGAAGGAGAACCCGTGAGGCGGACGGACGCACCGAAGCAAGTTAAGAGTTGCTTTTGGCTTCAGCTGCAGAAATACTTTCATGAGCTCACATCTATAAAAAGCTCGTTTGAGTTTGATAACAAATCAAACAAGTTTGAACGAAATTATTCATTTGAAAACTTTTGAAGCTCGGCTCGAGCTCGACAAGTTAGAATTGAAAAAACACATGTAAGATACCAAGTTACTCGATATTTGACTCGAGTTCGTTCGATAAAAGCTTGTTTGAGTTCGGTTCGTTAAGAAATCAAACCAAGTTCAAACATAAAATTTCAAGCTAGATGAAATTCAAACCAAGCTTGACCAATGTATCGTTCGATACTGCTCGGCTCATTTACACTCCTATCCACATTTCACACCATCTCGATTTTGGCTTATTCGTATTAACTTGCTTGAATGAAATATTACATCTCTATTTTATTTATTCCGATGATCAGCTTAGATTTATACTTACTAGTTTCGTGTATTTTGAACTATGAATCTTCGTGATTGGATCAACTCCGTCAAATCTATAATCGAATTAAGATCCTAACAAACCCGAATTGGACAAGATTCAGATAAAATTTCGTTTTATCGACAACCCTAATTAGATTTTATTTTGGTCTTAAGCTTAGTTAAGTTGCAAGAAGTCAAGACAATGGCCTCACCCGATTGCATTTAATTTATGGGATAATGTCAATTTACCTATCCGTGAAATGCATAATATATAATTTATCCTCATGTGATTTGAAAAAGATTATTTACTCTCCCATGGAAATTCTAAAGGAGCAATTTATCACATTGAGTGTGGGTATGAGTAGTGTTGCATAAACAAATAAACGTACCCTTAGGGGTTAAATTGTCACATTTATAATAACACAGGGAAAAAATGTCTCATTTATCATAAAATACCACATCTATAATAACACATGGGGTAAAACACTACATTTGTAAATAGATCAGGTTAAAATATAGTATATAAGAAGGACATTTCAATGAATTCATATTTTTTTTTAAATTTAAAAATATCACGGAGACAATGTAGAACTTTAAATATTTTTTTGTTCAAATTACAAATAAATACACTAAACATTATGCATATCACAATGGGGTAAATTATAATTAACTCTTTAATTTAATAAAGTTATGCTGGATGTTTTGTTATTCTTTGCTTGAGGCATGCACCTTCGAACTTTAAAAGGCAGGGCGGTTTGGATTTTTGGGAATAATTCCTTTTTTGAGCAAAACTACTTCGATTTCTATATATAATATTTGTGTATCCATAGAAGTATTTACATTTTGTACTTTAATTGACCATATGTCGAAACACGATCTAAGAAGTATTTTTCTTTGACGAAATAACTTAATTCGTATCTAACTGGTGATGCATAAATTTGGATTAAAATCACACTATGCAAATTTGATTATATACAGTTGGTAGCACTAGGAGTTGTGCTTTTCTTCCAAAAGTTTACTCCTTATGTATGAAACTATGAATGAGGTTCAAAATAAATATATGCCATAATTAAATGCATTTTATATCATTATCAGTTTATCATCCATGAATTTTAGAACTTTCTTGGTCAACCAAATCATTAATGTATTCTGTTAAAATCTGAATTCAGCAAAAATAATTAAACCATTGAGAATTTGAAGATATTGCGTCATTCTTTAGGATTATTTGGCAGTTTAAACAGATTTTGACATTTCAAATTTAAGTGGAGTAAGAATTTAAGTAAGCTTTAATTACAGCTATAGCCTACCAATTCCTTTGTGGTAGAGAGTAGGATTGTTAATTGGGCCTTGTGAGCCGAGCTTTAAATAGCTCAAACTCAAATACCATCGGGCTTCATAGTTATGGGCTCGGCTCATAAACTTTTTAATTGTTTCGGCTCAAACTCAGCTCATGTAATATTTTGGGCTTCGGGTATATATCGGGCTTATGTCGGGTTTATTAATACTAGCAAATGTTACTCCATAAATAAAAGAATTACGCATTAATATGAATAAACCACTCTTACATAATACACAAGAGACAAGAATATGTAAATTTCACACTTGTTCTTCATAATATTAAACATTAAATAATATTTAAAATTAAAGATCAAGTCACAGATGTTATAATATCTTGAAAATAACATGCCTTTGGTGAATGAACAATGTAATTAGACTTTTGAGAAGACCCAAGTTAATGAATAGTTTTTTGATGAGTGATTAAATTGTATTACTGTATTAGATAAAAACTTTTTATCTTCCTAGAAATAGAATTATTGATATACGATTTTTTTTTACTCCAAGCAAGTAGAGTTTTAGTGTTCCAAGACTTCAAAATTTCCAATCTTGATCACTTTATTTTATCTTTTTTTCCCCTTTATGTTTTCCATTTGCCTTGTACAATTGTATGTAATTGATTTTGATATTTGGTACATAATAATTTTGATATAAATAATTAGAAGTAGTATTCGGTCGGGTTTTATTCGGGCTGAGCCTTATTAGGCTCAAACTCGGCTCATAAATTGATCGGATTTAATATAATGGCTCAAAATCGGCCCGGCTCACAACTATTCAGGTTCAGGTCATATTTAATCGGGCCGAACCATCGGGCTTCGGGTAGGCCCGGCTCAATTGACAGTCCTAGTAGAGAGTAGTTACCCATTTGTTTTGGTTCTCTCGGGACTTTATAGAGAGGTTTGAGATATGTGGGTTGTTTTCTGAAAGTAGTTTCAAAAATAATTTGAGATTTTTAAAATAGTATCAATTTTGTAATGTTGTTTCTTTGAATTATATGAAATTAATTGTATAAAATATATATTTAATTTACGCTAAATAAAAGTAGAGTTTGTGTGAGATTTTTTATAACATAAAAGGAAAAGTTAGCTTTTCAGAGATTCATTTGTGAAACTTGAGAAAAATAAGTTTATTTTTTAAACAGAAAAAATTATTTGTTTGACTTTTCATATATCAACAAAATACATTCAGAAAAATCAAACAAATTGGCCCAATAGTATATATACTTGTAACTTTTTCCCATGAAGTTCAAAACCAACTTTTATTTATAAATAGAGTAATTTTTAAAAAATGTATGTTTTTGTGTTATTTGTTTGAATTTTTTTTATTAGGTATATGTTTTTATAATTGAGCAGGTTTCTTGTAGAGATTATGGAAAAAAGAGAAATATTTTATTTATGCCAAATCATAATTGTAATGTAAATTAAGTGTAAGAAATTGTGTATCAAATAATAATTGAGAGTTTGCATGTTTTGGTTTACAATAGAGGTAAGTAAAAAAATTTAAGATGAAATAATTTTAAAAAACAGAGATATAAATTACATCAGAAAATACATAAATAAATTAATTAATTTTTTAGAGCACCAATGCTCTTCAAAAAGCGAGACAAACAAGTTCGGAGTTACAAGTCCTCGAATATTATAGGTGGTAATCAACGGATTATAACCAAGCTAAAAAAACACACTACAAGAAATCTGCTGTTTAGCTACGAAAAATTTCGTCGCAAAAAATTGAAATTTCGTCGCCAATTGTCATACCACACGAAATAGTTTCGTCGCGAGGACCGTCACCAAAGCCGCGTCGCTAAATCTGTTTGTGTACGAAATTGTGCAATTCTTCCCCAATTATGTCAGATTTTGCTACACTTAAGCATTTCGTCGCCTATCTTGCTCATTAGTGTACGGTTTATTTCGTCCCCAAATATATATATTTTCGTAGCTAATACATCAATTTCGTAGCCAAATGCTACCTTTGGGGACGAAATTCAAAATTTGTACAGAAAAGCTCATTTTTTTGCACGAAATTAATTTAGAAAATTGCTGTCTTGTTATAGAGAGAACATTTCGTACCCAAATCTCCTACAACACAATTTTATATACAGTAGAATACTTTTTACCATTTACAACCAAATACAGTAGAATGCTTTTCATTTCCATTATCAAAATCCATAAAATATGATTGACAGATCATCATCCACTAAATTGGACAAATTATAAGAAACTGATACAAACTTAATTTTCAAGTTTACAAGAATGTTGGAAAAACATACAAGAGTTTATTAGATAAAAGCATCGTCATTTAGAACTAAAGTGTATGACTATAGTTCAAATAATGAGATAATCATATCATTACAAATACGGTCACTTACAATGTCGCATATTCCAAATGTGATATGCTGCAAATACAAATTAGTAAAATTAGTATCAAAGTCATCAATGAGAGGCCATCTGATTTAATATTCAAGGTGATGCAATTCTATACAAACCACGTAGTAAACTGTCATAGCTTTATGATGTTCTTAAATGAATTACAAGTATTGTATCAGTTAGATAAAAGTTTCCTCACCGATAAAAAAAAAAGAAAAAAAAAAGAGATAAAAGTTACCTCTCGGAAATGGTAGTAGTAGAATATTAAGAATTTCTTCACCGCTGTCAATACCATAAAGTAAATCCTCTGCCACTCTAACCACAAGAAACATGTAATTATAATGATGATGTTCAGTGATACCAAAAATCTGCACTAAAGTAAACATGTGTGCGACAAATAGAAGAATAGTGGAGATAACTACATTTATATAAGTGAAAAACAACCAAAGCAATTAAATATCTGAACAAAGGTTTAATCTATTTTAAAATAAAGTGACACAAAATTGGAAAAATGAACTAAAAAGCAATCTAAACATACCAGTCATTGCTATTGCTTCAATCCAAGCATTTCTTTTAACAAAATTCCTGTATCAGAATAAATATTTATTAAGTATTCAGACTTCCCAGTATGTAATTACTTGAAATATTAGTTAACAAGGTAAAGCCTTAGCAAATTCACTGACCTCACCAACATTGCTCATCCCCAAAAAGTATATTTTCTTTAGTTTTAGCCTGAGGTAATTGAAATGGTTCCCATGATCCATTTCCTGAACTAACATTCAACACCAAAAGGTATATAGCACTGTTATATTTCTTTCTACTTTCTACATATATATACCAGGACAGAAAAAAAATCTATATAGCTTGAGAAATTAGATGTTTTTATAAGAAAATTCAAATAAAACGAATTTGAAGAAGGGTCTTGCATTAAGCACAAATGATAGCTTGAGCATTGATGCCAACTTCACAAGACTAATCCTTGACCAAAAATGTAATATGATCACCAAAATAAGAGATCAGCTAACTGATTTGGGGCCTAATTCTCTCACTTAATACACCACTTGAAATCAATGGAGTAATTTGCATTTACATAAATGTAGTAAAAAGTAGATATCAACATATGCCAAAATTAATCAAAACATGTGTAAGTTTAAGCCCAATTCTTGAATTGAAAATATAGTAACGACTTACTTTGTTGCTCCAGCAAAATTCAAATCAGTCAAATGACAACTGACATGTCTACATTGTAAAGAAGTTATTGTTATTAGAATATGGCATAAATTTGTAGAATACGGAATCTAAAATGCTTTTTTAACACTCCCATGGAACTCAGAGAGAATCTGGTCGCGAGAGAAGAGCGATAGGAAAAATTGGTGTAGCAAGTAGCCACCAGTACAGAAAATGGTGTGGCACTACCATAATTATTGCTAGTAAATGTGGAACTATATTTAGACAAGGTAGAGTTTGTAGCAAGTAGCCAAAGTCCCAAACACCTCTTTTGTGAATTCTTACTCAGCACCAGATGTCCCAATTAAAGTCATTGGCTTGATAGTCTGTTGAATTTAAAAAAAAAAGCAAATTGCATCCCAAGAATTAAATTTTACCTCAACAGCATCTAAGAGATTGTTAACGGGTTTGTGCTCATAGCCCATGGTCTCTGGATATGCTGAAGGGATTCCTCGCACTAACTAACAATTAAACCCAGTAATTCAGGCACAAAAGAAAAAAAAATAGAATACTATATTTGGGATATGTAGTTACCTTGGAGTCTACCAACCAGATCTTTTTTACGTGAATCAATTGATTATAAACATACATAATATCATGAATAGACATTTGGAAGTGCTTACAGTAAATGCATACAACATTGGTGGAAAACAATCAGTTGTTTGACATTTTAAGAGCTACAACATCTGATATACAATCTCCAACCTGAAATTACAAGTGTAACTCATTGAGATGAAGGAAAGCTCCTATTTCTAAATATAAAAGCCCGATTTCAGTAAATAAGGTAAGAGAGAGAGATCCTTCTCCAGCACCAAGAAACAAGAATGTGTGACCAACCAATCTATGTTTGCTTAAAAGTGATATATTTTAGCTTCTGCATGAGTAAAAAATAACATAAAAGCAGCTAAGAGACAAAAGTAAGTTCATAGTTGCTTCTAATTCTTGCTGATAGAAGTATCTTTTGAAAAGCACATCTTTTTTTGCAAATAAGCCCTATATTCTAGAGGGAAAGAGGGATTGAGTAAATGATAAAGAGACTGATTAATATTATGTACTACAAGGTACCAGGTGTGATGGATATCTGAGTGTGCACGTGCTCCAATATCATTACCATCTGCAAATAACGAAATCCGAATTTTAGTACACAGTGGTACTAAAAGAACCTTATATCAACATACAAATATACAATTGAATTGAAGCTACAAATAAAAACATGAGAAGGTTACATGCACCACAACACATAAACTTCTGTCCTGCCCAAAGATAGAGACTATTTTTCTAATTGAATACATATATAACTATTTGTATGTTACTATGTGTATATTTATTTCTGCATACATGCAGAAACATATTATAACGATGTTAAAGATTCTCTAACATCTATAGGTAACAAAAAAAAAAAAGCATGACATATAATACATTCCTTCAAAGTCAACGAATTTTCAAGTTCTCTTTATGTGAGGAGACCATGATGAACAATGTATTCAACATCCACCACTACTACTCTCTGAATTTGATTTTCCCGTGCAAGCAAATAATACATAAAAAATGCAGGTATATAGAAAATGAAAGAAGAGAAGGCAAAAATCACTAATAAAACACAAAAAGCTACTCTTCAAGATTGCATAGTATGAAAACAAGTCAAGTATCATACACCGATGAATAAACTTAGGGCAATTAATTGCTTGAATTAAAAAATAAATAATTGATAGAAGAAAATCATAAAGAAAAAAATACTTCAACACAGTTCCTTAGTTCTATAGATCTGAAATTCCGAAAAAAATTCTAATTTGTGCTGGAAACATTAGAAATGCTAAATAATCTGACAAAATATAATAAATAGCAAAAAACTAAAAGGCCACCATTACTTTCAGAGTTCAACAGTTGTCAATTTGAAAATCCAAAAAAAAAATTCACCATTAATTGTTAATTTGTATAGAAATTTGTAAGATATGAAATCTTCGTGCAAAAAATAAAAATCGCTGAAATTAGGGCAAACATAAGTTCAGATTTACCTCTTCGCAGCAAGAGTGAGAAATTGATTCAGCTAAAACAACCTTCTTGCGATTTTATTGCGTAGGCAAATTAATTATATCTCCTGCTAAAGTTTGTGAATCCGAAAACCAATATTTGAGAGTCATCGGGGAATTTGGAATTGAGGCCATGAATGTTTAGTAAAAAATTTGGAGTGTTGTGAAAGTGGCATACACTGTTCTGTGAAGTCATATGCCCCTGATTTTGTTATGTATTACTAGTATGCCACCGCATTATTTTACAATTGGGTACGAAATTGGTAAAAGAGAAAGCAACTGAAGATACTTTTTTTTATAGTTCTAGACTAAAATACGATTCGCGACGAATATTTTGGTAAAAAGTTGAAAACCACTGAATTAGGATGACTTTTGATATTAGTGAAATTTATTTAACTACGAAGGTATTCTTCTGTTCCCTAATGAGTCTTTCAATGACGAAAAAATGTCCGTCTTCAAAATTAACGTCCCCGAAGAACAAATTTGTTGTAGTGACAAATACTAAAAAATTTTAACCATCACTACCGTCAAATAAATCACCAAACACAGAAATTAATCTCATTTGGAACTTGGATGGAAACATTTCTATGGGTCATTTGTGGTAAATACCCCTTTGTGCGCAGAGTGTACAGCAGTATGGTGGGAACCTGGGGCTTGGTGGAGGCACATCCTGCGATTTACATCCTTCAGGGTTCTAGGACAAGGGTTCTGAGGGTCCAGGATTAGTCTAGTGTAAGCTTGAACACCTGAATTATCAAAAAAAAAAAAAATATTAATGTCGCACATTAAAGTCCTGCATAGAGTGTTAGTTAAGAGTCAATGCGACATATATAATTAAGTGCCTACATAATAATTAACATCACCCAAAAGTAATGGGCCTTTTTCTTTGGTGTTTGGGAAAGTAGTTGGGGAGAGTAGTAGAGGTTTATGAAATAATCTCGATAATGTTGTTTGTTTAGGTTTTGACAGAGTGATTTGAGAAATAAAATAAATGTAGGTTTTTTTTTTTGGAAATAGGTTGTAGGTGTAAGATATATAAGACGCACTTATATTAAATCATGTTTGTTATGAGATAAATTGTGTAAGAGATATGTTACTTTTTGTCAAATCAGGGTAGAGTTTGTATAGGTTTTGTTTGGAGATAAGAAAATTGTTATTTGTTTGAGTTTTGAGAAAGTAGTTTAAGAAAATTGAGAGATGAGAAATTTATTTCAGAAAATAGAAAATATGTTTGTTTAGCATTTTCCAAACACGAATTTTTTTTGAAAAACGCCAAACAAACCGGCCCAATATGTTTACCACCACCACCATCTCAAAACTTGGGTGCTATCGATAAGGTCAATCGAAAATTTTTTGGTCTGTGTATTTGGATTTGTTAAAATGATTTGCGAAATTGGAGAACTTTTTGCCATGATTTTGGTTTTCGCATAATGAATTTTTTATTTTATTTTAATTATAACAGAAAAATAAATAATAAATTAATTTTAATATTAATAGGTTTTTCCATAGATTATTGAAAGAAGATAAGTAAAGTAATAAATTAATTTTAATATTAATAGGTTTTTCCATAGATTATTGAAAGAAGATAAGTAAAGTATGAGGTAAATTACATTAGTAATTTATGTAAGAAATATATATATTTTTTTGTCAAATTAAAATAGAATTCATTAATGTTTTTTAAAGAAATATAAGAGAATTTTTTAAAGAAAAAATTATAATATTTGACTTTTCAGAAAACAATATGATAAGGATAACAAACAAACTATTTTTTTTTTTTTTTTTTTTTTTTTTTTTTTTTTTTTTTTATATCTCAGGTATCCAAGCTTACACTAAACTAATTATGGACCCTCAAAACTCTTGTCTTAAAACCCTGAAAAATATAAATCGCATGATGTACCTCCATCAAGCCCCGAGATTCCACCATATACTGCTCAAACTCCTTTTTTTAGATGTACATTAATTAGTTAAGCTAGCTACTTAATTTTTTTTTTTTGGTTTCCCAAGGGTTTAATCCCTTTCGAGACGCGTCGGGCACATAAAGTGGGAACCTCTCCCAACAGAGATTCGAACCTGAGTCAACTACTTTGTAGTGACTAGTCCCTTCCACTAGACCAATCACCTGTTTGTAGCTACTTACTTAATTATGTACAAATGTCATGTGACTGCCAACGTGTGTAGTAAGATAGTCTAAGGCATTATTCATAACGACGCTCTTATTAAAATATTAGTTATGGGATTAATTAATAATTATAATTTAGCAGGTTAACAACTCAGCATGTCATATTTGAAAAGCACAAATGCAATATAATACGATCTATCATTTATCATTTATTTAAAAACTGGCATCACGCAATCATTATTTATTAGGTAAGAAAATGTTTCTCTTTTAGTGTACGTTAACAGTTTAGCACCAAAAGCACATAGAATGTTGAAGTTATAGTATATCATATTTGGTTCAAATGTTCAATGTACTTTTTATATGTCTATCTTATTTCTCCAATGTTTTGAAAATATGTTGACGGTATATCCCATTAATATTTTACTCTAAAGTATCTGCTCTATTTAAATATTTTTTGAAAAATAAATGCAAGAAAATAGTTGGATATAAATAGATTTTATAAATGCAAGATATTAGTGATTAGCATTGGAAAAACCTCAAAATTAAATAAAAGGCCTTAAACGTACGGCTTTAACTTTAAATTTAAACAATCGCCAATTCTTTCAAAAAAAAAAATAAAAGAGAGAAAATCGGTCAACTGTGTGATTGTATGGCTAATAATTAACTAATTAATAGGTATTTTTACTTATTTAGTTGATAGTTTTATATTATGGAGGTAATAATAATAAAAAAAAAAATTGTTTTATAAAGGTGATTAATGTTGCATGAATAGGTTTGCTCCATGCCGGTGGAATATATTTAACAAAAAAACCATTAATTGTGGAAAAAGAGCATCGCGATTAATTCTATATCTACGATGATGACATCTTGTAAAATTTAATGTAGAATGGCGAAATGCGAATAGAAAATAAATCATGGATTATTGAATGTGACTTATAGCCCTCCATTAAATTAAAAGAGGATATATAGTGAAATAAATTTATAAAAGCATTCAAAAACAAGTAAGGAAATATACAAATAAAAAAATGAACGTAGGAGTTTTTTTCCCCCTCCAAAAAGAGAATCTACAAAACAGTTTCTTAATCTGTTTTATTATAAAAAAAAAATATGTTTTGTAAGCACTCCTTTGATTAAAGAAATACTATTTGAATGATTGAGCGAGAATTTACGAAAAATATAAGGAAATAAATAAGAGAGAGAATTTGCGCTAGAAAATATAGGAAATATAACTTTTTGGGGTCTCTTCCAACCATTATTTGTTGGTGATCATTGGGGTTTGTATTAAAGTAGAGTTATTATTATTATTATGCTTTTCTAAGAGAAAGTACAATTATTCTATCTTTTTACCAAAAAAAAAAAAGTACAATTACTCCATCAGTTATCACCAATGTTTTCAGAACCGGACCAGACAGTGAACCGGTGAGCCAACTGGCCACTGATTTTACCGGTCGGACCGCTGGATGACATCATAATAATATATGGCGGTCCGGATGACATCATAATAATATATAAATTTATACATTATCCTACAATTGATTAAAAATATATGTATTATGCATAAAATTTAAACATTATCCTACAATTGATTAAAAATATAAAAAAAATTATAATATTCTAAAATTAAATCATATAATATTTATCTAACTTATATCATAACGGTAATATGGTACTAATTTGTATGCTCATATAAATATAATATGATTATATTTCCTTATAAAAATTTAAAAGTGGAAGTTAAAAATACAACAAACTAAGATATTCATAAATTTTAAAATATGGTTATGTATAAAAGTCTAGTATTCAAAGTCAAACTTGCATATTATATCGATTTGACTCTTTTTCCTAAAAATAATATTGAAAAGAAATATTTTATAGAATAAATTTTAATAAAAAACTATTATTTGAGTATTAATTTTCATTCATAATGTAAGAAATATTTATTTGAGTTAATTATCTAATTTATAAATAAATTTGGCTACAAGTTTCTATAATTTATAAATTTTAATTTGTACTAACAGTTCAATAAAAATGATGTAGCTCAAATGGTAAGAAAGTTATGTTTCACTCTAGAGGTTAGGTGTTCAAATTCCTTCTTTTACAAGAAATTTTAGTTAATTTTAACCCCTAAAACCAGTAACTCCAAAAACAAGTCTGGGAAAGTTATGTTTCACTCTAGAGGTTAGGTGTTCAAATTCCATCTTTTACAAGAAATTTTAGTTAATTTTTAACATTAAAAAAAAATTTTAAAAAAAAAATTAGAACCGGGTTGAACCGGTCCACCGGTTCGCCGGTTTTGGACCGGTTCAACTCGGTCCAGACTTGTTTTTGGAGTTACTGGTTTTAGGGGTTAAACCGGACCGGACCAACCTCCAATTCGCGATCAAACCGGTCGGATCGGCCGGTCCGGTCCGATTTTAATAACATTGGTTGTCACTTCTTTGTGTGCATACGGCGTGTCTTCTTTTATGGAGGTTGATACACGTCTCCTTCTTCTGATGATGAGCTGGAACTAAAAGAAGTTAAGAAGGGGGAAGGGGGGGGGGGGGTTTCAAGTCAAATCATTTATAACATGTTTAAAAAGATTGTAAATTAAATTCTGTTATTTTATAATTAAAAATTTAAAATGATGTCATTTGCAATTTAAACAACATGATCTTAAAAGGCATAATACGAAGAATTACAGGTCAAACGCATTAAGACTATATATACACACGAAATAGCCAACAACATAGATATCAATCAAAACATACTTGTAAATGAGAATTAATCATAGAAAAAAAAAATACGAGTTATATTTCAACTAAATCTTATTAAAAGGGAAAAATTCTAATGAAGAAATAAAGCTAGATGAAAAATAATAAATAAAATACTTTTCTTCTATAAAATATTGCATTCTCTCTTGCACCGCTAATTAGCTAACACCATCAATAGTATCATTGATGTAGAGACAAATTAATCAAGGGATAAGGATAAAAATCATATATCCCACATATGGGGCTTTTGCAATAATATTATTACAAAAGGGTTCCGTACAGATACACAAGTGATTTTTTTTTAAACCACTTATCAGATTAATGCATGTACGAAGAAAACTTGTTTATATGGCAAAATTGAAATTCCAAAATTTACTAGAGTAAAATTGAAAACTTATTTAAAAGATTGGAAATTAAATTATGTTACTTTATACTTTATAATTAAAAATTTAAAATGATGGCATCTTGTCACGCCCCGGCACTTTGCCCGACCACGGAGGCTGTGACAACCCGAAAATCATATTAAAATAATTATGATAATAACAATAATAAATTATAATTACTTAAGAGGAGTAGTTTAATAAAATTGGTTAAGATTGAGAATAACTTAAATATTTTGGGTAAATGAATATCATTTAAAATGTCAAGGACTATTTTGACATTTAGAGTTTAATTTTTGGGCTCAATTGAAAACTTGGAAAAGAGTATAACTAATAATAATTTTTATATATCATTTTACCTTGTCAAATAAAATTTCCAATTTAGATTTGGCCTTATTGAGAAAAGTCAATATACTTTGGGGTCAATTAATAAGAGATTAACATTTTATTGATTTAAAGGAAATAGGATCAAGATTTGGGGTTGAAATGAAACTCTCAATTGTGGAGGTATTTATTAAGCAATACTAATACTAAGACCATTATATAAAACCCCACTAATGCCGTTTCATCTTCCACAATGAATTGCAATACCTTCATACACAAACTCACTCCATTTATATATATATATATCCATATGTAATGTAATGAGCGATTCTCAATTCTTTACCAAAATTAATAATCTTATATTGAAATTAACTACCTTGAGACAGATAAAATATTGATACAATAGTATTGAGGAGAAATCTAGTGAAGCAGTGAGATATAGGCAAGAAGTGGAGAAGAGATTGCATGGTTACATTGAATGGTGGATTTTGATGAGCGGTGGTTGGAAAAGGGTTCTATGAAACTTTGGGAGTGTTTTCAAGGTGGTAGTAGTGGTGGAGTTCGACGGACAGCGGTGGTGAAAAGAAAGAAAAATGAGAAAAAGAAAAGGGAAATGGAAGTCAAAATTGGACTCGAATTCTGGATGGAGGTGGCAAACGATGGTGACGACGTCAACAGGCAAGGCCGGCCCAAGTGCTAGGCAACTTAGGCCGGCGCCTAGGGCCCCCGGTTCGGAGGGCCCGAAAATTTACATTTAGGCCTTTAGGAAAATTAAAAATTAAATATTTTTAATTTTTTTTAAATTTTATGTATATTACATGTATAATGGCTCACTTGGTAAGACTTTCTCATAATGAGTGGGAGGTCTAGGGTTCAAATCCCAATATTGAGTTTTTTCGTGTATTTTGATTGTTCATATTATTTAATTTTTTTTTTTTAATAATGTTCGTCTTTTTTATTTTCCTATCGTTTCCTTTTCTTACTTAATGATTTCTTGTCAATTTTTTTTCTTAGTAAGTACTTCAAAAAAAATTCTTTCATAATTATTATAAAAAGAATACGGTTTTTTCTTTGAAATATAATTTTTTCTGCTTATTACTTTCTCACTTAATACATTGTAAAAAAGAATTTCACCCCCAATAAAATTGGTCTAGCCCCATCCATATTTTTAGATGTATGTGTATCTTTTCTTAGTTTTATATATGATGTATAAATTTTTCTATACATGATAATATATAATTAATAGAGTTAAGAATGTCACGAAATGAAATAAAGTCAAGCAATCAATTATGGTATTTGTAAAAGAATGAAATAGAGTTAAGGATGTACATATACTTGTAAAATTTGCTTCGGCTAAAATATATATTTTAATTTTTTTTAAATTTTATGTATATTGCATGTATAATGGCTCACTTGGTAAGACTTTCTCATAATGAGTGGGAGGTCTAGGGTTCAAATCCCAATATTGAGTTTTTTCGTGTATTTTGATTGTTTATATTATTTAATTTTTTTTTTTTAATAATGTTCGTCTTTTTTATTTTCCTATCGTTTCCTTTTCTTACTTAATGATTTCTTGTCAATTTTTTTTCTTAATAAGTACTTCAAAAAAAATTCTTTCATAATTATTATAAAAAGAATACGATTTTTTCTTTGAAATATAATTTTTTCTGCTTATTACTTTCTCACTTATTACATTGTAAAAAAGAATTTCACCCCCAATAAAATTGGTCTAGCCCCATCCATATTTTTAGATGTATGTGTATCTTTTCTTAGTTTTATATATGATGTATAAATTTTTCTATACATGATAATATATAATTAATAGAGTTAAGAATATCACGAAATGAAATAAAGTCAAGCAATCAATTATGATATTTGTAAAAGAATGAAATAGAGTTAAGGATGTACATATACTTGTAAAATTTGCTTCGGCTAAAATAATATTTTTAATATTAAAAATTATACAAAAAAAAATTCACGGTTAAATCTTTTAAAAGTTAAATAAATTTGTTATTTATTATCTAAAAAATAATATGTTAGAGAAAATAATATGGCAATATTTAATTAATATTTTAGTCTTTAAAAAAAATTGATTATATATTTTTTATAAGAATGGGCCCCAAATTTGAAATTCGCCTGGGACCCCGGAATGTCTAGAGCCTGCCCTGTCAACAGGTTGAACAATAATTTGGGTTTAAGATTAATTGTATGCATGAGTAGTAATTGAAGTTGTTGATGAGTTTAATAGTAGTTATATGGTTGAATTGGACAACAATTAAGTTAAAGCATGGTCAAATTTGAATTGTATATGAAACTGATATTTAGTGTTCTTCCTTTCATTGTTACCTCTACAATTAGTTTAGTTAATGTCTTAGTTTAGTTCTCAGTTTACTTAGTAATGAATTGGGATACATTTTAAGGTCGATTGGATAATTGGCTACTTCTTTGTAAGCCTCAAATTAAACCAAATTGGATTAGCTTAGATTATTGGGACCATATTAGAATTAGTTTGGTATTAGTTGATTAAGTGAGTTGTGAGTAAATTAACTGGAAACAACATGCAAGTAATAAATATCGATACCAAGTTTAGATATGTAAATTAAGTAATCGGTTCATTTCACTACCGTTTTTATCACTAATTGTCACCGTTATAATCGATAGGTGATGCCAACTTAGACTTGCTTGGGATGGGTTTCAAGCTGCACATTTTGGACGTCAGGTGAGGGATTCTATCCGTTTCTTTCACGCTTTTGGCACAATGCCCAGAGGAAATTGAACATGTTTCTTTTGTTGCAAATTGATAACTCATGTTTGATTCTAATTGCTTGATTTAATTATTCTAAGATTAGCTTTTATTCATGGGGTCCAATCATGGAGTATATTTTTTGACTTTTCACGGGAATGATCCAAGTTTCATTAACTTCTCTTGGATATTATATTTACTTCATATTCATTTTCTGAATTGCTCTTTATCACCCAATATGTTAATCATTACTTCTAATGTGTAATCCTCAAATTATTACTCTCCGGATTGATTGTAATTCGATCAAGTTCTCTTGAACACTTTAAGTATAACTCCTGGGCTTAACTCCCTCCTACTGGACTCCAACTACTAGCCTTTTGAATTGACTGTTCATTGATCGAAATATTCTTGAATGTCTGCTACTCTTATTGAGTCTTTAAACTCATATATCTATTTGATATCTCTAATGCCACTTTAATTCATATGTCTTCTCGTTATTGTAATGAACTTCTAGTTCGATTATCTTCTTCTTATCATGACTTCTGATTCACTTGCCTTCTTGTTAACTCATTAGAGTGTAATTCAACTAACTTCTTGTTATCTTTGTCGAAATTCAATCTGGATGAATTCTTGCATATTCTTATATCTCTCATACTACTTTAAATCATATACAAGTTATCTCAATTCTTGTGGAAATTGATACAGAAAGTTTATATCATGTCTTTTACATGACTACGAATTCTTATTCCAAATTTCGAGCACGTAAACCAATTACAAGTACAAGTTACAAGTTATAAGCTTAAAAGCTTACAAGTTACAAGTCAAGCCACAAGGTCGCTACTCGATGGAATATATATATATATATATATATATATATATATATATATATATATATATATATATATATATATATATATATATATATATACAAGGATACGTGCTCCTAATCTCATTTATCTCGTAATCAACATATCTCGGTTCGTACGGATACTTTTACAGTTTTATATTTCTTTCATCATTGTTATTCTCCTATCTTCATTTAGCTCACTTTAATCATTATTAAGTTAAATTCTTGATTCATTTATACAAATCATAACTACTCATTTCATCTTAAATTCATCTCATCTTCATTGGATTATTATTGTGCTAATATCCTCACTGAGTCTTTCAGGACTCACCCTCTTTGTTTTCTTGTGTTCTATTTCCTCAGGATAAGTTAGTTGTTCGGCAAGGATGTTGAGATATTTAAAATGATCGTTTCTATGTGTGCTCAAAACTATCACGGGTTATGGTTCCAGAAAATTTCAAGTGAACGAGGTACTTTACGAATTAGTAGAATTAGTACATGACTCTGTTTGTTTATTCTTTAGGCCGTTCCTGCGATTTTCCTGTTGGAAGGAAATCAAGTCGCAGACGGGTGACACCTCACCTGAAAGCAGGATGCTTACATAGGTGGGATGTCACAGAGGCCGAGCGGACAAGGCATATGACCAAGGCAAGGGCCGAGAGGGGCATAACGGGACTGCCGGCAAGGCAAGAGATCGAGCCGGACGCACAGCCGATCACCCGGGGCGCGGCCCGGGCAAGACAGGGACACGTACGGGCGACGGCAAGGCAGCTGGCCGAGACGTTACCCGTCGGATGGCACAGTGGCGTCCCAGGGGTTGCCCTGGACGCTTTGGAAAACCAAACAAGGCCTTGGAGGTTCCGGGAGATTCTAGAAGGCTCCACATAAGTCCGGAACACTCAAGGAGACTCCGGGAAGTTCCACACGACTCCGGAGGGATCCGGAAGATACCGGGAGACGTCGGAAGGATCCGAAAAAGCCCACACGAATGTAGAACGTTGCGGAAGGTCCTAGAACCGTGTGGAAGGCTCAAGAACTTTGTAGATCTCCCTTGTACATAGTAGGCCATTCTAGAACCATGTATATAGTTCTAGTAGTGTAGAAATTTTGTGGAAGGGTCTAGTGAGTCATTCCTAGCCCTTAGATCAAATTAATCATAGCCGTTCATTCAAGTAGGCTAGTAGTATAAATAGAGATAGGAGCTCATTTGTAACCCAACAAGTTGTAAGCATTCTCCAAGTAATAAAGAGCATTCCTTAAGTTCTCTTGTGCACTTTTCCTTTCCAACTTACTTAGCAACCTTCTTAGGTGCAAGGCAAGGCTGATTTAGCCTATTCCGAAAGAGGGGCGGAGCATCGCTAGAGGCGTTAAGTGGCTAAGTGCCGCACGGTTACTTACTTGAATGTTTAAATCCGTGACAATCTGCAATTTAAACAACATGACCTTAAAAGACATAACACGAAGAATTACAGGTCAAACACATTAAGACTATATACACACGAAATAGCCAACAACATAGATATTAACCAAAAAATACTTGTAAATGGGAATTAATAAAAAAAAAAGACGAGTTATATTTCAACTAAATCTTATTAAAAGGGAAAAACCAGTACCTTGAGAAAGGAAACCCTTTCTTCATTGTTTACATCACCCACAATTGAGTTAAACCTCCTTACACATTCAAAACTCTTGCGATTCAATTTTCTCCCAATTGATTCCCATTATTCGCTCATTTCGATTCCAAGCTTGATTAAAATGGCATCTTCTTTTGGAGCCCATTCCTGTTTATATTAAGTACAGTGCCAACATAGAGAATTAATTAAATAAAAATCAAGAAAGTAACTGAGTCGTAATTTTTTAAAGAAATCCTGTTTATATACAAATCAACAGTGTCTTTCTTGTATCAAGAAAAGTAACTGAGTCATAAAGAAAAGTAAAAGCAACAATAGATTATACCCTCTCTGGATTTGCATTTGCATTTGGATTAGGGTTAGTTTCATTTGCGAATTATGGCAGCGAATAAAAGGATTTAGATAGAATCTGACTGTGTTAAGAACTGGAAGGTGTCGGTGGTGTTGGTGTTGGTGCATTAGAAGACGACGGCGCCGCCGGCAATTTGTTTGGAATATCTGACATTTTATTTTTTATTTTGGATAAGAATATAAGATATCTTGGGGTTTTCTGTGACAACGGCGTTTCTAGAACTAATTTTATAGAATTGCTGAATGGCGGGAGATTGAGAGTAAAGAAGATAACTAAATTATCTGATGATTAAATCCTCTTATTTTTTTTCTGTTAAAAAAACTGTGGGAGAGGGCAGGATTGAGATTTCTCTTGAGTTTCGTTGTAAAATTACAGCCGGAGGATTCAGAATTTGGGCACACGTGTGCTTTTTGAACTATAATTTTATGTGGGATTAATTATTAAATGCTTACATTTACATTTATAAATCTGTTAGTATAAATTTTTTTTTTAGGGAAACAAAACTTTCATGGAAATTAGGATTTAGCGTTTACAATATTCAAAATTAATATAGGTAAAACGTTTGAAGAGTAAGAATCCTTAAATGAAAGTCACGTCACTTCACGAGCCGCCTGATCATAGTTTCGACCAATATGCCTTGCCTAAAAGAATCCAAAATCACGGATGAGAGATTGTATATCTGAGATGATGTTTTCGTAATCCGCACATGAAGCCGAATCTTCATTGACAGCTGCTATGATCACACTCGAGTCCCCTTCTATTGTAATCTGCAACTATTTCATAAGAAATCATTGATTATCTTGTAAACAATGAGGCAGAATAATTTGGAAGAAAAGAGAAGGAAAAAATGCAAAGTATATTTCCAGAAAAATAATTTGTGTGTTCTGTTTACAATAGGGGTCGAACCCTTATTTATAATACAAGTAAGGCGGCAAGAAAAAAGAAAAAGAAAAAGAAAAAGAAAAACAAAACAAAAGCGTACAAAAAATAAACACGACTATACTAAAAAGAAATAAATACAAAAAATTGCTTAATTCAAAAAGAATTTGAATTAATCCCTAAATCCCTAAAAATCATTTCATCGCCCAACTCAATCTGCTGCTTCAAGTTGGAAGATGATGAAACTACACTTTCTTCAACACTCCCCCCTCAAGATGGCGAATGGATGTCAAGAAGAGCCATCTTGGAAAGCAACTCAGAGAAACGAGGTAATGGTAGTGCCTTCGTAAAAATATCTGCTAATTGATGATTTGTAGAAATAGGCATGAGTTTGATTAATTTACGTGCTACTTGCTCTCTGATGAAGTGACAGTCTATTTCAATGTGTTCCGTTCTCTCATGAAATATAGGCTTGTTAGCTATGTGCCTAGCTGATTGGTTATCACAAAACAGTAGGGTAGATGAATTATGCTGCATTTGTAGATCCCTTAAAAGTTGCTGCATCCAAATTAGTTCACTGGAAGTAGAAGCCATAGCTCTGTACTCTGCTTCAGCAGAGGACTTGGAAACAGTAGGTTGCTTCTTGGATTTCCAAGAAACTAGAGAGTCTCCTAAAAAAATGCAATACCCTGTAGTAGACTTCCTAGAATCTTGACATGATGCCCAATCTGCATCAGAGTAAGATTTAAGTGTTAGTGAAGATGTAGAAGAATAAAATAGACCCTTACCTGGTGTAGACTTCAAATATCTTAGGATATGATGGACTGCTTGTAAATGAGGCAGTCTTGGTTTAGATACAAACTGGCTCAGTTTGTGAACTGCAAAAGTGATATCAGGCCTGGTGATTGTGAGGTATAGAAGTCTCCCTATGAGTCTTCTGTATTGTGTAATGTCTTCCAACAAATCTCCAGTGTCTGAGTTGAGTTTCACCTTAGGATCCATAGGTAAATGAAGAGGTTTTGATCCTAAATAACCTGGCTCTGATACCATATTGTAATCTGCAACTATTTCATAAGAAATCATTGATTATCTTGTAAACAATGAGGCAGAATAATTTGGAAGAAAAGAGAAGGAAAAAATGCAAAGTATATTTCCAGAAAAATAATTTGTGTGTTCTGTTTACAATAGGGGTCGAACCCTTATTTATAATACAAGTAAGGCGGCAAGAAAAAAGAAAAAGAAAAAGAAAAAGAAAAACAAAACAAAAGCGTACAAAAAATAAACACGACTATACTAAAAAGAAATAAATACAAAAAACTGCTTAATTCAAAAAGAATTTGAATTAATCCCTAAATCCCTAAAAATCATTTCATCGCCCAACTCAATCTACTGCTTCAAGCTGGAAGATGATGAAACTACACTTTCTTCAACACCTTCCAAGGTGATATTGTTCCATTGTTGAGCACGAGCATACTCAATTGCGAACAAAGCCGCTTTTGCTTATTCTGATGTCGGGTCTAGTGGTTGTTTAATACAAATCGAGCCCCATCTAACGCATGCCCCTAAAGAATTTCTGGCTATCAAACCCAGGCCACAAACTCCATCCGAATTGTTTATAGCCGCATCAAAGTTGATTTTTATGGTGTTAAATCCCGGGGGTTGCCACCTAACTGTACCCCTGCTGTTAGAGATACTCGGACTCAAGACCATTGCATTAGCTTGCTTCAACTCCGACCAATACCTCTGTGCGAAATAAATTACATCCATTGCATTTGGTTCAATCCCTTCAAAGAAAAATTTATTCCTTGAATGCCAAATAGCCCAACACAAAAGAATACAAAATTCAAGACTTTTATTGTCAATCTTAGCCCTTAAGCTCCGTATCCACTCCATGAAATCAGACCCCGAATAACCATACGATGACCAAGGAATGTCGCTAAGTGCCGCAAATGCGCATCGAATGAAACTATGGTGAATTTCTTCCACACCTTATCGGCAAAGAACACATTTGTTTTCCAAAGTAACCTTACGCTGCACAAAATTCTTACGTGTTAGAAGCAAATCTTTACACGCACGCCACATGAATATTTTAACTTTGCTTGGAAGTTTCAAGCCCACAACCACTTCCAATCGCCAGACGAGGAGGCTGTTGTATTGCTTTCGGGTATATTTTGTTGAACTTTCGATAACTTTATTTCAAGATGATACGCACTCCATACTGAGAACAATCGATAACTTTGCTGAAGGAAATAAAAGTGACTACAAGTGCATTAATCTTTCTATTCCCCTTGGTAAATCTGTTAGTATAATAGATTTGAAAATTTGAATATTATTTTAATGAAGTCTGTCCAACCTCTTTGTAGAATTGATGATAATTAAATAAAATTGGAAAACATTAAAACAATTTAGTTAAACTATTTTGAATAATAACAATAACAATATAAAATCATTATATATAGTAAAACTTTACAGTTATTAGCCTTCCCGCCATGAAGCAAATACATATAAACTTGGTAACAAACAAAATATATCTACTTAAATAACAATATTCAGTTTTTTTTTTCCCTTTTTTGCAATTACAATTTATGAATTATGAGTGGGAGAATTTATTGTCATCTTATGTATGAATCTAATATGGGTAATTCGCGATTTGTGAGGTTTGGTTCGGTCCAATCTGGACTACGTACATGATCGATTGCTTGGACGCGATGCTACCTGTTCGATGCATCCAGCAAAGGCCACTAACTATACAAGGTGCCCCATATGCTTGTAAGAAATGTGGACAGTTTATAATAGTTAAATATTTAATTTCAACAAGATTTTGTGTTTTGCTTGAATATAATTTTTTAAATGAACATAAACTGCTCAAATGATTTGTCATGTTGATTTTGTTATTACAATGTTTTAAGTTTTTAAATGTCAATGTCTATAGCAATGTTATTAAAATCGGACCGGACCGGCCGGTCAGACCGGTTCGACCGCGAACCGAAAGCTGGTCCGATCCGATTAATTCGCTGGTTTTAGCGGTTCGATCAACGGTTCGCCCGGTTCGACCAGTAAAATTGCTAAATCAGTAGGCTCACCGGTTCGCTCTCCGGTCCGGTTTTAAAAACATTGGTCTATAGTAATTAATATTATCAACTTATAGGATAAATTAATTAGACTAGTAATCATAATATTACTAAAACTTGTTTTAATTTATAATGGGATTGAGGAATATAATGTAGAATTTAATAGGCAAATATTTTCTAGAATTATCGAAACCTGAGATTTTTTGTTTTTGCAACCTTAAAACATGAAAAATAGATATTTTGCACCATTGAAACATATATTTAGCACTTTGCACTCCCGAAATCTGAATACTCAAATATTTTGCACCCTCTTTTATATATTTTCCTCAAAAAATATAGGGACAATTAGGTAATTTATTTTTGGATATTTGGCACTTTACACTCCCGAAACACGAGAAATGGGCATTTTGCACCCGAAAAAAAGAATTAACACTTAGCACCCTTGAATTAAGAACGACTCATCAACTTGCACCCCGAAACACGAGAAATGGACATTTTGCACCCCTAAATTAAAATTAGCACTTAGCACCCTTGAATTAAGAACTACTCATCAACTAGCACCCTCGAAACATGAGAAATTGACACTTTGACCCCCCTAAACACAAAATTAGCACTTAGCATCTCAAATTAAGAAAAACTCAACAACTAGCACTCCCTCATTTTTTTCGGCAAAGTTGACCCCGGGGGTTAAAAACCTAGGGGCAAAATGGGTAATTCAGAGTGTGCATTTCTTGTGTTTCGGGTTGCAAGTTGATGAGTTGTTCTTAATTCCGTGGTATTAAGTGTTAATTCTATTTCAGGGGTACAAAATGCTCATTTATCGTGTTTTGGGATGCAAAGTGCTAAAAATGAATTATCTACTTTGTCCTTAGGTTTTTTTTATGAATATAAAATAAAGTACAAAGTGCTAAATTTATATTTTGAGGATGCTAAATGCATATTTCCCATTTTTTGGGACGTCAAGTGGAAAAAACCCTCAAAACAAAGGTGAAATATTCTGGCACAAAAGGGGTTAAAAAAAAAAATGGTGTAGTACAAGATTCAGGTCCACCACTAACCGCGGGGGGGGGGGGGGGGGGGGGGGATAGAGTGAAATAGAATCTGGAAACACGTGGTGATACCACTAGAAGAATTGATTGGTTGTCAGAGACATTAATCCGATCAAAGCTCTGATGGCTACGAGCCTGGGTAGCTGGTTATAGAACTCCAAGTCAATAATCAACCCGGATCTATTTGGAAAAATTTTGGTTCGTTTTGGTTAATGATTTGATGTTTTACCTTGAAATCTCATGCAATTGAATTTAGATATTGAGTTTTTTGGGGTTTTTTGTGATTTTGCAAAAATTGAAACTATATTTTAAGTGAACTTAGATCTTAGGATTCGAGGGGGTAAAAAAGAAAGTAGATGTCAAGTCCTTGGTTTTTTTTTTTTTTTTTTTTTTTGTATAATTTGATGGAAAAAATATAGTGTTATGTATCAAATAAATTTGTTTTATAAATATATTTGTTTTGAATTTCCATAAGTTTTGTGAAACTCAATTTGGATAAGTTTCGTGAGATCCAGAAATCGGGCTAGAGCTTTTAAAAACAAGGCTCTAGGCTCCGTACGGATATGTTTTTATCTAATTTTGTTCTCTCATGAACTAAGCCATTATTAATTCAGTGTCACGTTTGAGACAGAACGTTCGGTGAAGTCACAAGCAAAATATAACTCAAAGTTAAATGAAACCAGCTAAAATCTATTATCAATTTTTTTCTTTAATTTTATAAAATTTTTTGATTTAACATATACCATCTATTTTTTCTCATCTAATTTTCTATGAAGATGTTTGATTTGACACTTACAACATGTATTTCTTTCAAAACTTAACATTAAAATCTAATCAAATTCATCAACAACTCTAGTATTATTCACTTCAAATCATAGTTCAAAGTTTCACTGAAATTAGGCAAACCGATTATGAAACCGAAACATCTACCAGTCATTTTCAACAGTACCAGTCATTTTCAACAGCAATACTTTCTAGCAATGTTTTTAAAATCGGACCGGAGAGCGAACCGATGAGCCTACTGATTTAGCGGTTTTACTGGTCGAACCGGACGAACCGTTGGTCAAACCGCTAAAACCAACGAATTAATCGAACCGGACCAGCTTCCGGTTCGCAGTCGAATATTTAATAACATTGCTTTCTAGAATCAGGCTTGGAAAGAATAAAATCAGACATTGAACATCTAAAAGTAAACCGACACTGGGCTACACTTCCCAACAAATAACAAAACTTAGATAAAAAGGAATAAATTCGGAATAAAATACAATTTCATATTTTAATCCTTTAACCTCGTCGGTTATATCAGTTAAGAACAGGAAATGAATCTAACAGTAATATACTAGCTTTCGGTTGTGGTGCAAATAAGTGACACCTTTAAAACAAAATAAAATAGAAATCCAATTTCTGAAACTCATTAAAGCAAGTAATACATAACGCAGAAAACATAATAAACATAATTATTGATTACGAAATCAAAAGCTTTCCTCCTCAACACATAATAATCGAATTAAACATAAATCATAACTCACAAAACCCGATAATTTTCTTAATTTGAGAAATAGTAGTAGATTTTGTATGCATAAATTACCTTCTGGAAAAACCTGCGGATTGGATTTGTGAGAGAGAGAGAGAGAGAGAGAGGGGTTTATTTGTGTCTCTGCTGAAATTGTGATTGATGAGTAATAAGATTTAATAAAAGGTTTTTCTTATTATATAGTTGAGTGTAATTTAGACCATCTCCAACCGATGCCGGCATGCGGGTATGAGGGGGAGGGGGAGCCGCCATCGGTTGGAGATGTTGGAATTTTAGAAGTTTTTAAACTTCAAAATAAAAAATAAATTTTGTAACGTCAAATGCATTAACATCCCCTAATGCACCATTATGTGGCTCTTAATATTTTGACCATTAAGGTCTCTCATGAACACTATAAATAGGAGTGTCCTAGAGTCTTAGTAACACACACTCACTAGCTATAGTTTTGCATCCACTAAAATACTTTTATATTGTTATTGGGCACTAGAGATAAAGTCTGGTTCTTTGTCTTCCTGTGAACGTGCTCACGGATGAGGACACGGCGTGGCCATATGGGTTTTATCTTGGGATTGTGATCAGCCGCCAATACCTGCACGAGGGGAGGCAATCACTTTCTTAGGACGAGCGTCTAGTGGCGTGACTCTCATAAGGCCAGTCGTTTTATATTTTAATTATTTTATGTCAAATATCATATTATATAATTATATGAGTTGTTTATTCAAAACTATGATTTACTTAAATTTAGTATGAAACCAAAAATTTCACAACAATCTAAGAAAGTGATTTTATATTTTAGTTGGTTTTGATAAAATCTGATTTCTGAAATCTCATATTAATGTTTATTATGAATCAATACTTGATTTTATAGAAAAGTTGTCTAACCTGTATTTTGTGACATCTGCATGTGAGATGATCAATTTCCCATCAAATGCTTTGAGAAAAGTCATACAAGTGTTGCTTCATCAATCCGCTGATATTGAGTACCGAAGTTTTCATATGGTTTGTTGGAAGAAAATATATACAATATGAGGTAAACATGAATCTATAATATTGACACGGGATGAAGGTATGATTCCTTGACATTCATCATTATGTGTATTATTCTCTAAATATATAAAGTTCATATGATTTCTAAAACTTTACTTTAAGTTATAATTTTCTAGTGTCATAAATGAATCAAATTGTTATAACATGTACCGGAATAAAATGATTTGGCTTTAAAATTTTGGCATATGAAGTAATAATTTGTTTGTTTAGTTTGCTTCTATATGATCCAACGAGATTGCAGTATATATAATTAATACATACAAAATTCATGTGTTATAAGTGTATTTGATATTAAGGATACTAAAAATAATTTATAATAGCATTTCTTTATTGTTATTATATATTGAAGTAAAACTATTAACATGATTAATACTAATTCATGTCATCTGGAAAATAATTAGGTACATATTTTTCAAATTTTATTTGATCAATCATGAGAATGTATATGTTTTCTATTATTTTGGATTCAGGTGCATTTTTATCCAAATGAATATAATGTTTTTAATTGTAACTGAATTCTTGAAAGCTTTTAAAATAGGACTAATGTTTAATCTTTAATTATTAAATTAATGTCTTATTCAAATTGGAGAAACACTAGCCTATTGCAATGTATGCATTTAGTTATATGTTACTGCATAATATGTGTCTTTAATGATTTAAGAATCAATTAATGGGGATGCTACGTTTTAATTAATTTATTAAATTTTATTAAAATATATTTATACAATTGAGTGGTCAAATATATATTCAAATAGAATCTTCAATCTAATGTTTGCATATTGTTCTAGATGGAAATTGCATGCATGAATTAACAATAAACATTTGTTGATTTTATGGATGAAATAAATTGACAAGGATTCAAAAATTGAATACTAATGTTAATTAAACCGCTTTAATGGAGAGCATGTACTACTTTATTGGTTTTCATGTCATGAGTAATTATATTACCGTTTCAAAAATGAATTTGCTTTAATTAGCATTTATGACCTCAAATGTTTTAATTTCCCGTTAATATCCCATCGTTTGTTCAAATGGTCATATTAAATTTATTGTTGGGCTTTTCTATACTAGCTTAAATGATTTATTTAACCCAAAGTTTCATATAGAGACATGATATTTGGTGGTAGACTAGTATTCCTAGCATTGAGAATAAACAATTCTTAATTTCATGTTCACTAATTAAGTGATTTTTTTTTAAGTAAATAATTTTAGAAGATTGTTAAATGCTAATGCTATGACCTATATAAAAACATTGAGAATTTCATGGTTCACTTTATATGTTCTACACACATGTTGCATTATTAAGAATGATTTGTGATAATTTAAAAGAGAAAAAGGAAATTAAAACATCCTGATCTTATTGAAAAGTTTAATTCGTATTTATCTTACATACAACATAATGCGAAGAGATTACACGTATGTTTTCTTGTATGCTATGAGTTGGATGAGATAACACGAGACTCGATATGGAAATAATTAATCGGTTTGAAGTACTCGGTAACTCATAAGGTATGTACCTGATTTACATTTTAATACATAGTTGCGAGTTGTAAAGAAACTACTAAACTGAGTATGAATACATACTCATTTTTTAGCTCTTATATATATGTGAATGAATGTGTATTGCATTTTAAGAGATAATTAATCTATATATGGCCCATATAATTAAAGTATATGAATTAATTCATGATGAACTATAAATAATTGTATGCAAGCTAGCATATTGTTGACTTATAAAACCTTTATATAGGAGTTGGGAGTTATAAGTAATTATATTTAAATTAATTTTTATTAGTACTTGGCTTATTTTATGGTAGAATTTAAATGACTTCTAGCCCAAGGGCATCGCGTACCTGCATAAGAAACTTATGCTATATGATTAATAAGTGTAGCCCTATGAATATTATATAAAATAACAAAATTAAAAGTGATGCACATTTTTAAATGTGGGGGTTACTTTTTCGTCTTAAATGTCTAGTAAGTAACCTCATTTTTTAAAGTAAAATAAAATATAAATGAGAACTGATTGTTTGATAATGGAGAAATGTGGGGTTGCAAAAATAGAACATTATTTTGCGGATAAAAATTTCAGTGTAAATTAGTCGGGGCATTGAACATTAAGTTATTTTGCATTATTACTTTTGGTGAATTAAAATTATGTCAAGCTAGTTTGATAAGTCACCACATAGTCACTATACTTATTGAAGTGCGTGATTTGATAACTTTTAAATTTAAACTCTTGAAAAAAAAAAGTGACTTTGAGGAATAATAATATTGCATATATATTATGTTCTTGATATATTAATGAACTATAGGAAAAATGGTGAAAGGTTATTGAATGAGGGATTTAAGTGAAACGCATAGTGGTGTTATTTGACGCTTGAAAATGTGGTTATTTAGAATCCTTTATTCTTAGATCTAAACTAATGCAAATTTTGTGCAATATGATTCCTCATATTATTAATTTAACATGTGACTTAATAAGTATATAATTAAGTAGCCTATTACTTATTTTTGTGATTCTTCACCTCAAGTATATCCAATTAAATGCTCAAAGTAATTATTATATTTGTGTCGATGTCTTGAGCAATGGCTTCAGGCGTGCAATATTTTCAGAGCAAATCATTGGTGACATATCAAATTGTTTTATAATACCTCTTGAATGCCTTGATAAATATGTGGAAATAATTGGTTGCAAATTCTATTATACAATTTGAAAATGTTAGGGATTATTATAAGGATAGAATTTACCACTTGAGATATTTTATTTGAGCTTGATTCTTGATTAATCAAAATTGAGAAATGAGAACTGACAAATGAAGAAACTATCCTTATTGAAGGAAGATTCGGGAATTTGTTAAAAGCAAATTTATAAGTTTCTAAAATCAAAGAAGAAAAATGTGATAATCTTCTCATATTATTATTGTGTTAATTAACCACTTTATTTGTGGAGTTGGTTTGTTTTAACAGGTGCACATACACGAGACAAAGAGGAATATCTAGAAATTAATAATGCGACACATATCGCACTTCAAAATATATATATATATATATATATATATATATATATATATATATATATATATATATATAATGGTGAAAATTAAAATATAAGAGGCAATATATAATAATTTCACGAGGTGGAATTTTGTCTCAGGACTAGCTATAAAGGCTTGATCCTTCATCTAGGGGGATGGGCGTAAGCCCGTAAGGGAGTCACCTCCAGGAGTAACCCAACCTTTGTGATTGGAGACCCCATGAAGAAGGTTCAATGGGTAGAAACAACCTGTACTGCGTGACTCAGTTAGCACTAACTTTAGGAGTGCATCTCCTCCCCATCCCTATGGTGATAGTGCTTTCATAGTGTGATATTACGGTTGGGATTAATCCTTAATGAAATCAAGGCGGGAATTCCGCAGGGTATAGTTCGCACGTACCCTTGGAGGTTTCACCTAAGTGAGAGTTGCCATGGGGCCGTGGCTATGGGTTTGGGCTGACCCTAGAAACTCTCATGAGAATCAAGATTCGAGCGCATGGCCGTTAACGCGCTAACCCGCGAACTAAGACCGATGTCGATACTGTGTGTGTGATGTATTGAAGTTTGGCCAAGGGACCTAATTCAAAGCGCTTGCGCCATTATGGTTTCCTCAAATGAAAATCATCAACACTAAGTGTAGGTTCAAGCTCGGAAGGCTCCTGCACCCATTGCATGGTATTTTAGTGCCCAATTATTTTATATGCATATTTCGAAGTTTTAAAACTTGTGGGGGATTGTTGGAATTTTAGAAGTTTTTAAACTTCAAAATAAAAAATAAATTTTGTAACGTCAAATGCATTAACATCCCCTAATGCACCATTATGTGGCTCTTAATATTTTGACAATTAAGGTCTCTCATGAACACTATAAATAGGAGTGTCCTAGAGTCTTAGTAACACACACTCACTAGCTATAGTTTTGCATCCACTAAAATACTTTTATATTGTTATTGGGCACTAGAGATAAAGTCTGGTTCTTTGTCTTCCTGTGAACGTGCTCACGGATGAGGACACGGCGTGGCCATATGGGTTTTATCTTGGGATTGTGATCAGCCGCCAATACCTGCACGAGGGGAGGCAATCACTTTCTTAGGACGAGCGTCTAGTGGCGTGACTCTCATCAGGCCAGTCGTTTTATATTTTAATTATTTTATGTCAAATATCATATTATAAAATTATATGAGTTGTTTATTTCAAAACTATGATTTACTTAAATTTGGTGTAAAACCAAAATTTCACAACAGGAGATGGCAAAGGGCAAGGAAGCGGTCAGGTTGGGCAGGGGCGGGCAGGGGACTGGGGCAGGCAGCAGGGCAAGCAGGCGAGGGATGGTCGACCGCCTGCTTGCCTGCTGGCAAACACGCTAGAGCGCTAGCGGGCTGCGGCGGTGGGCTGGTGGCTGCGGCGGTGGGATTTTTTTTTTTTTTTAAATTTGATTTGGGAGATAATGTTAAATAAAATGTTTTTTAGGGGTAGAATATGAATTGAAAAAGTTTTGAGGGGTAGAAAAAAAAGTTTTGAAGAACAACAAAACTACCTTGTCCGAATTTAGCTTTTCGGACCGACAATCGTGTCCGCAGTTCGCGGGCTCGCACGAGTCTTGAGTGGGGAGAGTGAGAGTGGGAAAATTTGTAAAATTGAATTAATAGATGTTAATTGCCCTTCGGTTGGAGATGAGTTTTTTAGGTGGGTCAAAAAGGCATGAGGGCAAGGCAATTGGGCAATTGGGCAATCGCTTCGGTTGGAGATGGCCTAAGTGACAAACTACTGCCCTTCATTTATGGTGTTACAACGTAAGTGCCCTTAATGAAGCGTGTAGACCTGACTTGTATGAATTTGTTCAGGTTAGTCCAATCGTCATACTTTTCACCTTATTTTGTTCGAAACTTGAATTTAATCAAAATAAATATATTTTTGTCGTCTTAATAATTTTGCTTTCTTTTGCTTTGTGGAAGTCATACTCCACTGATTATTTATTATTTATAGATTTTCCTTTTCTAGAAATAAAAAATAGAGTTATTGATCAAGTTTCGGTTTAATGTAAAACGTAATTGAAAATTGCAAGTTATCTTTAGTTCAAAACACTGCTGATAACAATTAGAGTTAATTACAGGGACCTCCCCTGAAGTTAGGTGTAATTATCGCTCAATCCCCTTCGACTATCATAATTACAAGGACATTCCCTGAGGTTTCAAAATGATTACATCCGTTAGGATTCCGTTAGTTTTTGCAGACATCATCATCAATTTTTTTATTGAACTTTCTATTTTACCCTTGGGTTACTGTAGCTATTTTTGTGGACAATTATGCCCGTGTTATGTTTAATTCATATGCGGGTTTTCTTTGCAATGTATATGTATATGTATGGGTTCAAATGTTATAAATTTACATTTATTATAATTAGTTTATATAAATTCTTATTTTAAAATATAATAACATGTCAATATTTTTTCATATTACTTTTACAATTAAAATACAAGGAAAAATTAATAAATTATGAATAATTATAAGAAAAATAATGTATAACATAGAGAAAAATATAAATACATTCAACTTTCACATTTAACCCAAAATTGTAGTAATTTAAAAAAAATCTTGATTTAAATACAAAGATAAATAAATGAATTACATACAATCATGAGAATAAAAAAAACTTAAACATAAGTTATTAGACATTATAAGAATGCTCACATGTTAATAATTAGTCCGTACTAAAAAGATTCGTATTTTAACTAAAAAATTATTTTTTGTACAAAAAGTAATCATTCTTTTACCTTATATAATAGAATAGTTATTATATAAATCATAAATATAAAATAATTATTATTAAAAAATTAATATATATTATTTAATTAAAAAAACCCACCTAGGGCCCCCCTCCCCCCCCCCCCCCACTCCACCCCACCTCACCCCAACCCGCACCCTCCACCACCCCTCCGCCACAAAGACTGAGTATTAGAGAGAGAGTGAGAAACATAGAAAAGGGTTGGATTGGGATGATTTGGTGGTTTTATTGTTGTTTGTACCACACATCTTCCCCTCATCCTTAATTTTGTTTTAAAGGCTTCGAAATATTAAGGATGAGGGGAACTGGAAAAAAAAAAAAAAAAACAGAGGGCAAATGGTCGATTGGGAAGAAGATGAATTGAGAAGCAAAATATTAATTTCAGAAGCAAAAGGAAATTCTTCAACCAAGTCGACGGCGGCCTAGGGTTTGCTGTCGCCGGCCTGACTTCTTGAAGGCTGACAGCGTCGGCCTTGAAGGAGGTGGGGTGGGAGTAGGGTGCGGGGTGGGGGGTGGGGGGTTTAGGGGATTTTAATTTTTTTTTATGTATAAAATTAATTTTTTAAAAGTTAGTGATTAATGTGCAATTATGAATTTTTATTTGTATTAAAAATTAAGTTTTGTAAGGGTAGAATGATAATTTTGGTGCATTATTTTAAGGGTAAATTTGACATTTCATCAATCAAGTTTTTTACCTTTTTTTTAAGTAATATTACCAAGGACAACAACATGATTTCATGATTTTCGTCCAATTCTGTTAAGATCCGTTAGGGTTTTGTAATCCTTTTGAAACCTCAGGGGAGGTCCTTATAATTATGATAGTCGGAGGGGATTGAACGATAATTACACCAACTGTTGGTCCCAAGTGGTCAGAAGAGGTTTAGAGGGGGGGGGGGGGTGAATAAACCTCTTTAAAATTTTCTTCCAATTTTAACTTTAAAACGTTTCTCTAACTTTGAGCAGACTAAGCTGATCAGAGTAATAAGCTTCAAATCTGTTCGTGAACAAATCTTTGAACAGGTTTGATGACCACTCGTCTGATAATTACTTAGCTGATTTTGTTAAAATCAGTTTTAATACTTAGAGTACTTGCAGCGGATTTTTCAAAGTGTTTTTCACAAGTATTCTCAGTAGTTTGAAAAATGTTTTCCCAGTTTTATAAACTTCTTTTTAAGTATTTTTCAAACACTTAACTTAACGTGTTTTTATGCAATCAGAGAATATGCAGATTTAAAAGCAATATAAAAACACAAGTAATTTTTATAGTGGTTATATGGATATAAATCCTTTAGTTCACTCTTCCAAGTCACTTAGATTTTGGGTTATACTATAATCACAAAGTTTACAGTATACTCTGCTTGCGCCAATCAACAAATGAAAAGGCCACAAGTGCGCAGTAGGAAATCACTTAGAAACTCCTACTCTCCGAAGTAATATCACTCACAAAGATGGATATCTACTTCTCACAACACTCAGTTTTACAAATTCACTCAGAAGATGTATATAGCTTTGTTCTTCAACTTCGCTTTTTGTCAACAAATGACTAAGCTGATGAGTGAGCTGTTCTTGAGACTTAAAGAATTCTGCTTCGAAAATTTCTCAGAGATTGTGTTGCTTCTTTTCTCTTCGTCTCTTCCAGCTATTTATACTTGAGGTTTGAAAAATGTTCGTTGAAGAGAGACAAGATTCAAATTCTTCGAGTACTGGTCCTTAATTTCCGCGAACGGCTCTTTTGCAGTATGTCCGTACTGTCAACAGTACTATTCTGCAGGCAGCATTAAATGCACCCAGCTGATGCGAAGCAATTCTTCAATCATTTGTCTTTAATAACCTTGTACTTCAGCATTTATTACTCCAAGGGGCATTTATTACCGTTGGGAAAACTTTATGATCCTTTCCACTTGGCTGACGGAAGTGCAAGTCTGATGGCGAACTTGGCTGATCTCAAACTTGAACAAATCTGATTTGAGTCGGCTGATCTTCATCAGTCTGATGTCTTTCCTTCAGCAGATCAGAAGTCTTGGACCTTGAAATTTGACTCTTCTGATGTCTTCATTACTTAGTCAAAATTTCTTCCTAAGGGATCATCAGCTAAGTTACTCCATACTTAGCAGAATTTGAAGTTTTGGAATGCATCAAAACCTCCCTTAATAAATTGTCTTCAGTGCCTTCATCTTCATCCTTATCCAACAATTTCCCCCTTTTTGATGATGACAAAACTTCAGCCAAGTACCTGTTAAAACTTTAAGCTAAAGATTGTAATCCTCAAAATTTTCTGAGATAGAAAAAGTATATTGGATTGAACTTGTCTTTATATTGATATCTGAAAAATATTACAATGCAAGTTCATCAGATGAGATGTCCGAAGAAATAGATAAAGTAAACTGATTACAATGATTTTATAATTTCTAACTATCAGCTTCTTCATCTGATCCTTCAAGCACTTCTTCATATTCATAAGATGACTCTTCGTCATCTTCTTCTTCATCTTCATCAGCTTCTTCACCTTGAAGGATCACTTCTTTAGCAGCTTCCATTTTCTCTTTAAGTTGCTGCTCTCTTAGAAGTTCCATCGCCTTCTTAGCTGATTCTGTATTCTTGTACTTGGTCAACGGTTCTGATTTATCAGCAGCAGAGTCTTTGGATTCAGCCATTACTTCATCAGTTTTGGCTTTTTCTTTAGTCTCTTCTTCAGACTTGTCTTTACCTTGTACCTTTCCAAGTTCTTCTTCAGCAGTCTTGGTCAGTTCAGTAGCTTCATCAGTCTTCTTGTTGACTTCAACAGCAGCAGCATTAATTTCCTTAGTTGTTTCTTCCCCTTTACCTTCCTCCTTTTTGTCATCATCAGACTTGATGACTTCTTCAGGTTTAGCAGCAGGGTTGAGTGCAACTATTGGAATCTTCATTGCAGCACATAAAGTCTTCAGATTTTGATTCACTACATCATGACTCGCTGTAAGATGATGAATATCAGTGCTGATGGTGTCAGTCTTGTCATTGCAGCAGTCAATGTTGATTTGCATGGTTGAAAGCTCTTCATGGATAACATCCCCAGCTTTGTTCAGTTCCTGCAACAAACCAACATTAATAGCCTTCTCTTCATCACTGACTTTGATGAAGGTTGCAGTTAAGTCTGCTATTTTGTGCTCAGCTCTCTTTAATGCAGTATGAAGGTGATTCACATCACCCTTCACATCTTCAACGTTTTTGTTTAAGTCTCTTAGGCTGTGCACTAACTGCTTAGAGTTGTCTTGAGGAATAGGAAAACTGTCAATCTCTTTCTTGATAATCTTAGCAGTTGACTCCTGTACAGTTTCCAGCTGAAGTATGTTGGACTCTGCCAACTCTGCTTTAAGTTCATTCTTCAGCTCCTCTTTGACCTTCATCAGCTGCTGATTATGATTCTCTTCCAGTTCCTTCAGTGAATTCTCCATAAGCATCTGGAAAGCTTCCATCAGTGAAGAGTGTTGATCAGCCGACGAAGCAGAAGCAGCAGCTTCATTCTCTTCAGTCTCCTGTTGAACAGGGACATCTTCCATTTCTGTCTTCTGATGATCTTCAGAAGCCTTAGCATCCCACTCAATTGCTAAAGTCTTGTCAGCTTCTTTGTTTTCATCAGTGACATCATCATAGAACAGGTTAGTGATCGTGCCATCATCATTGAAGCAGGTTGTCTGTCTTATTTGCCTAACAATGATCCAAGGGTTGACAAAGGCATTGTTTCCTTTGGGCACTTCACTATACTCCTTCACTTCCTTGCCAAAGATTATTTGTTGAATACTTGGCATCTGAGGTAACTCACTTGAGTGTCCCTGCTGATATCGTGATCTTTCTGCCCATCTTTCCAGAGCGACCATAACAGCAATCTTGATAGCCCTTTCTTCAACATTATCAGTCTTCTTTCTATTGGCAGGTAAGTTATTTCTTATAATTTTGGCCTCCTCTGATGCAAACTCCCTTGCATAATGATGCATTACATCTCTAACATAGCTGGGATCCAGGGCCTTTTGAATGGAGTCTGTTCTGAGCCAATTAAGAACCCATTGTTCTTCATCAGCTAACTCCTTAGAGTTTTGAAGTTCTGCTATTGACTTGTTCAATCTGTTATCTCTCCATTTGATGTATCTCGGCTTTTCTTGATTGAACAATGTCTTCAGCATGAGCTTCTGATCATAGTAAGCTAAGGACTTTTCAAATCTTTTGAAAACCTCTTTGTCAGCATAGACAATTTTGAAGGCTTTTCTCACTTCATACTTATCCTTAGGCTTAGCTTCTCCTGCAGGCATCTTGGGAACATCAGGCTTGTCCTTATCATCAGCAGCCTCTTTTATCTTGATTCCTCCGCCATGAACAGGACCATAGGCATCAACTTTGCTGAGTTCAATGACCATAGCCATTTCAGCATCCTCAGCAGCTTTGATTTCAGCCTCTGTCATTTTTCTTTTTGCTGCATCTTTTGCTTCCTGGACCTTGCTCAACTCAAGGGCCTTTTTCTCTTCTAGTTCATCTTGCTTCCTTTGTTCAGCCTCTTCCCTTGCTTTCTTGTCAGCCTTAGAGATTTTATTTCTCTTAATCACTATCTTCCTTTTGCCTTTATCAGCTGGAGCAGGGGCTGGACCAGCAGATGAAATTGGTGCAGCAGCAATGGGATGTATGATCTGTACATCTGGATCTTCTTGAGACTTTGAAGTCTCAACTGATTGAGTAACTTGACTTGGCTGTTGCTCATCAGCCTTTTTAGTTGCAGCAGTCTCAACTGTTTCAGCAGGTCTTTCAGCAGTCTCAGGGTTTTCTCTAACCACATTCTCCAACTCAGTGGGTTCTTCTATGAAGGTCATCTGCTTTCTAGCAGTCTTTTTAGTCCTCCCTTCACGATAAGTTGAAGCAGCTGTATCTTTCTGCTGGCTTCTTGTTCTTTGAGAAATGCCCTCAGCAGGCCTTTCAGCTGATGGAGTTCTTGAAGATGATGCAGGGGATCCAGTCCTGACATCAACAGTTACTTGATCAATAACAGCAGTGGCTTCAGCAGCAGAAGTCACTATCTCCATCTTCTTTGAATCTGATTTCTTAGGCTCATCAGCAGCCTTCCTTTTCTTTGTCTCAACAGCAAGGGTAGCTGTTTTGACTATTCTCCTTTGCCTTTTGGCAGGAACTCCCTTTGGTTCCTCATCCTCGTCTTTCTAAGGCTCGTCAGCCTTTCTTTTCTGAACATGCAAGTAAGTTTTCATTGCCTTGGACTTGTGAATCTCCTTGCCATTCAGCATAGTGCATCCCAGATGAGATAGCAAGTAGCTGAGAGTAATCCTGTGGTTGGTATGAGGTTCTTTTCCTTTCTTTACATCCAGAAACTCAGCAAGGATGTACCAGATAACTGTGGACCAGTTGACTTCCAGTCCATAATAAATGGCAGTCATTATGCTGAACCTTTTCATGGTAACAGCATCAAGGGAAAAAGTGCAATTTTCTATCAGCTTCGACACCATATCAGCCATCCGCTGATACTCGTCCTTCAACTGCCTCTTCCTTATATTTCCAGACATTATCTCCCCTTCCTTGGCGCAGATCGCCCAAAACTCTTGGTGTTTGTCTTCCGTCAGTATAGTGACGTCATGGCGTCCATTCTTACGAAGTCCAAACTGTTCGTGAAGAACGTCAGGAATGATAACTATGGATTTGTCTCCCACTGTAGCAGTAATCTCCAGCTTGTTGAAATCAACAACCGCAGTGTTATAATATTCCATAACCTGGTCAGTCCAGATTATACCTTCGTTGTATTCCATAAAGTTTACTAGAGATGCAGATTTGAACTTCTCCAGAAGTTCCTTCATCAGATTCGTACCAGATTGGTAATAGGAATCATAAACAAGGTACATACCTTCAGCAGCCATTGCAGATCTGTTGAAATTAGAGAGAAAAAGAAGATATTTTTGCAGAAAAATTGCTCAAATTTCTCACAAGTACTTTTGAAAATTTAGGGTGCGTAAAGAACTACACGACTGATCAGATTGGGATTTATAGAGTTAGGGTATGTTGGTTTCCGTGATATCCGCCAACCGTTAGATCCGTTTTCCTGTCAGTGCTGATCGTGCGGCGTCAGTTACGACCTTTCAAATTCAAAAGACATTAAATGAGGAGCGGAAATTTGTACCGCCCTTCTGTTACTTGTAAAAGCGTGTTTTGAAATAAAACGTTTTAATAGTTCAGCTTTTACTTAAGTAATCAGATGAGTAAAGTAAATACTTATCTGATGGACTACTGTCCTGATGACATAGCTGTTATCAGTGAAAGCCAATAGCTGATAACCTTCCTCAGCTGTTTGTCAATCCAGCTAGATAATAAATCTTCAATTCTTCAGGACTTTAATCTTCTGTTGAAACCATAACTTCAACTAACTATCATCAACAAATTTCATCTTTTAATCAGAAGTACCGCTAGTCTTACACGTTCCCCCTGACTTTAAGAATTCATAAGTTAACTAGTCTGTTGAGAATTAATCCTTGAAGATAAATAAGGTGAGTAAGCTGTTGAACTTTAGTCTTCTGATGAGTTCCCCCTCAGCTTATGCATCTAATTTTAATAAACCCAGTTCAGCTCTTAGAGTTGAAAACCTTGTCTCACTTAGAGGTTTTGTGAAGATGTCAGCAATCTGATTTTCAGTAAACACATACTCTATCATGACATTTCCTTTCTCCACATGATCTCTAATAAAGTGATGCTTGATCTCAATATGCTTAGTCCTTGAATGACTTGTAGTATTCTGAGTCAGGCTGATTGCACTTGTATTGTCACAGTAGATTGGTATACCACTGATTTTGATATTGTAGTCTTCCAGTTGATGCTTCAACCATAAGATTTGTGCACAGCAAGCTCCAGCAGCTATGTACTCAGCTTCAGCAGTTGATATGGATACTGAAGTCTGTTTCTTACTCATCCATGAGATCAGACGACTGCCTAAGAATTGACAGGCACCTGTTGTGCTTTTTCTATCAATCTTGCAGCCAGCAAGGTCAGAATCGGAATATCCAATAAGTTCAAATCCAGATTCCCTAGGGTACCACAATCCCAATTCTTGAGTGCCCTTAATATATTTCAATATTCTCTTGGCAGCTAAGAGATGAGATTCCTTGGGATTTGATTGGAATCTTGCATAGACCCCAACAGAGTACATGATATCAGGTCTACTAGCTGTTAAATATAACAGTGACCCAATAATGCCACTGTACTTGGTTATGTCTACTGATTTCCCATCTTCATCTTTATCCAAACGAAGACTTGTAGACATTGGAATAGTAGCAGTAGAGCTAGTTTCCATACCAAATTTCTTAAACAGATCCTTTGTGTATTTTGCTTGGCTGATGAATATTCCATCAGGCAACTGTCTAACTTGCAAACCAAGAAAATAATTAAGTTCTCCCATCATGCTCATTTCAAACTTGTTCTGCATCAGCTTTGAACCAAAAATAATATCGTCCACATAAATTTGCACAAGCAAAATATGTTCTTCCTATTCAATAGTGAACAGGGTTTTGTCAACGTTACCTTTGCGAAATCCTTTAATTAAAAGAAAATCAGATAAGGTATCATACCATGCTCTTGGAGCCTGTTTCAGTCCATAGAGGGCTTTTTTCAGACGATACACTTTGTCACCTTCTTGATAAACTTCAAATCCAGGAGGTTGTTCAACATAAACTTCTTCTTGCAATTCTCCATTGAGAAAAGCTGATTTCACATCCATCTGATAGACAGTGAAATTCTTGTGAGCAGCATTAGCAAGAAAAAGTCTGATTGCCTCTAGTCTTGCTACTGGTGCAAACGTTTCATCAAAGTCAATGCCTTCTTCTTGGCAGTAACCCTTGGCCACTAGTCTTGCTTTGTTTCTGGTGACTTCACCATCTTCATTCATCTTATTCCTGAATACCCACTTAGTGCCAATGACTCTTTGATGACTTGGTCTAGGAACTAAGTACCAGACTTCATTCCTTTCAAATTGATTTAGTTCTTCTTGTATAGCTTCAATCCAGTTTGAATCACTAAGAGCTTCTTCAATTTGTTTGGGCTCAATTTGAGATAGGAAGCTGGCAAACATTGCATCACTTGCAGCAGCTCTCCTTGTCTTCACTTTATCCAAAGGATCACCAATCACCAATTCTGGTGGATGATTCTTGAGCCATCTAAGATCAGGTTGCAAATCATAGTGTTGTCCTTTGTTTTGATCTTGCAACACTACTGTTGGAGATCCAGTAGTAGTCTGTTGAACTTCTCTTGTCTGTTGAACAGTCTCTGGTCTATCAGCTGTTTGAAACTCGTCTGTTAGACAATCAGCTCTATGATTTTGAACAGCACTTGAGTTATCAGCTGGGTTGAGATCAGGCAGTATGATGGGAACATATTCTTCATTCCTTCCAACATTCAACTTCTGTAAATCAGTAGTCAGATCTTGATTAACATTTTGATTCTTTTCAGAAGATTGACTTGGCTCATCAAATACTACATGAATGGATTCTTCTATTAGTAATGTTCTTTTGTTAAAGACTCTATAAGCTTTACTAACAGTAGAGTATCCTACAAAAACAGCTTCATCAGCCTTTTCTGCAAACGCAGTAAGGTGATTTTTCCCATTATTTAAAACATAGCATTTACAACCAAATATCTTAAAGTAATGAATGTTTGGCTTCCTGTTGTTCCAAACTTCATATGGAGTCTTGTTTTGGTGTTTGTTGATCATGCATCTGTTCTGGGTAAAACATGCTGTATTTGTTGCTTCTGCCCAAAATCTTTGTGGCAGCTTAGCTTCAGCTATCATGGTTCTGACAGCTTCCTTTAGTGTTATGTTTCTCCTTTCAGCAACACCATTTTGTTGAGAGGTTCTACAGCTGAGTACTCATGATGTATTCCTTTGATATTACAATACTCTTCAACGGTAGAGTTTGTAAACTCTGTCCCTCTATCTGATCTGATCTTCAATATTTTTATGCTTTTCTCATTCTGGATCTGTTCCATCAGATTAGTAAGATGTTCCTTGGTTTCACTTTTCTTTTTCATGAATATCACCCAAGTATATCTTGAATAGTCATCCACAACAGCTAGGTAGTATTTCTTTCCACCATTGCTGACAGGATCAATGGGTCCAAATAAGTCCATGTGTAGCAGCTCCAATATTCTTCCAGAAGATTGATGCTTCTCGCTTTTGAATGATGACTTGATTTGTTTACCCTTCTGACAGGCGTCACAGAGCTTATCTTTGCTCATGACTGTCTTTGGAATCCCTTCTACCAAATCATTCTTTATTAATTTGTTGATGGTCTTGAAGTTTAAATGATTCATCCTTTTGTGCCACAGCCAACTAACTTCACTTGGTGTTGATGCCACCAAACAAACGTTTGAATTCTTGTCAGCAGAATTCCAGTCGACTATGTAGATATTTCCTTGTCGTCTTCCAGATAAGATTACCTTCTTTGTACCAATCTGTTCAACATAGCACTTATCTGTTGAGAAGATAACTGAATATCCTTTGTCACAAAATTGACTTATGCTCAGCAGATTATATTTGAGGCCTTTAACATATGAGACGTCAGATATCTCTATGTTTCCTCTGATTAGTTTTCCTTTAGCTTTAATCTTGCCTTCTTTGCTGTCCCCAAAAGTAACCTTTGGACCATCCACAGCAACTGCATCAGTCAGCTCATGTATGTTTCCACAAATGTGTCTTGAACATCCACTGTCCAAGTACCAAATCTTCTCTACTTTACTCCTACTCCTAATCCTAACCTACAAAACAAAAATAAAATTGTTTTAGGTACCCTTATTGAGAGGGTCTTGAAGGATTAGTTCCACATTTGACAACCCAAGATGATGAAGTCTTAGGCTTCTTAGGTTTCTGAGTTTCAACAGGAGTATGAACAGCTTTGTCTTTACCACGTTCATCAGATTTATCATATTGTTGATGATCAGCATGATAAGGATAGTGTTCAAATGCAGAGTAAGATGCATGATATGGAGGATATGCATGCATTGGATGAGCAGGATATGGTGCATAGTAAGTTGGAAATTGAGGTGCATGATACATAGGATGATATGCAGCAGGTTGCACATAATAAGACTCATTTCCGTACCAAGCATTTTGATTTTTCTTATTCTTATGCTTCTTTGGTTTACTTAATGCTTGCTCATTAATAGACGACTTAGTTTTATCACTAGTCTGATTTGTTTTAGCCTTATCAGAGGACTTCCTAGGACTCTTCTGTTTAGGCTTACTAGTCTGTTTACCTACACTAGGCTCTTTGCTCTTTTTAGCCTTAGGAGTTTTCGTCTCCTTTAATACTTTCTCAGGTGAAGCAGGTTTAGTAGTCTGAACATACAATATGACCTTACTATTGTCAGCTGATATGAATTTTTCAGTATGGTTCAGTTCTAACTTATCCTGATCTAAAGGTGTCTTATGTTTACTAGATATGTGAGTGGATGCAACAGATGACTTCTCATGAAACTCGATGACTTTCTCAAGTTCCATAAGTTTACCCTTTAAAACTTCACATTCAGCTTTCAGAGATCCATTCTCTTGCTCAAGCAGTTTGTATTCATCTGATTCTTTTGGCTTTTCAGCTTTAAGTTTCAATGAACTGTTTTGCTCTTTCAGCAATATCATCTCTTCCTTAAGCTTTTCAATGCGTCAGCAATGCTAGTATTGTTGAGCATCATTTGTTCAAATGAATTAAATAATTCATTATCAAGAGGAGTTACCTCATCCTCAGAGTCATCAGATTCCTTTGCCATCAGGCAGAGAAGAGCAGGACTCTCGTCATCAGAAGACTCTTCATCAGAAGTGTCTGAATCTGAATCAGATGAGTAGATAGCAGCTGGCTTTTCTGCTTCAGCTACCATTGCTTTCCCTTTCTGTTGCTTTCTTTCTTTTCTGATTCTCTTTTCTTCTTCCGTGTACTTCTCAGCTTTAGGATATGGGCAGTCTCTGATGAAATGACCCAATTTCCTGCAATTATAACACATCATTTTGGATTTATAAGAATCCTTATCCTGAGAAGAAGAAGTAGGGTTAGAAGTAGAAGCATTGTTATATTTGTTCTTCATTTTTCGTCTGTAGAACTTTTTGAAGTTGTTCATCAGCAATGCAACGTCTCCAGCAGTGTACTCCTTTTTGTTGAGTAGTGTGGCTTCATCAGATGAGTCCACATCTTTGCTTTTGTGAGCTGGTCTTCTTGGATTTTCAGCAGCAACCAGTGCAGCTGTGAGACTTGAAGTTGAGGTTTCTTCAACACCCATTCTTGGCAGTTTATACTCATACGCCTTGAGTACGGAGAACAGCTCTGTAAGAGAAATCTTCCCCAGATCTCTTGATTCTTCCATGGCTGTCACCTTCATGTTGAACTTGGGAGGCAGGGCCTTCAGTACTCTGATGGTGATCTCCTTGTCAGTGAAGGTCTTTCCGAGCTTTAGAACTTCATTTAGAGTTCTGGTGAATCTAGTGTCCATCTGATCAATAGTTTCTCCAGATTTCATCTTGAATTTATCCAGCTTCTCCAAGGCAACACTGAGCTGATGCTCTTTGATGGCGTCGTTTCCTTCACTCATGTCTTTGACTTTGTCCCACATCTCCTTTGCAGTTTTGCAATGTTTGACTTTATCAAACCGATCATTGTCCAGGGCTTTAGTCATGATGAAACGGCCAACTTTATCCAGATTGAACAGCTTTATTTCTTCGGCTGTCATCTCTGTCAGATCTTTTTCCACCACTAGTTCAACTTCATCAACTATTATAGTCTTGGTGAATTTGAATGGACCTTTAATGATACATGTGTACATGTTATCATTATAGGCAGCAAGGAAAATCTCCATTCTGATTTTCCAATCTTCAAAAGACATACCAGCAATGTGGGGAACATGACTGATACAATCCATTTTCAAAAAGTTTTAATTTTTCAAAAAGATGCTCTTTTGAAAAGTTATGAAAACCTTTGAAAAACACTCGGATCAAGCTCGTTGATCAGGCAGCTGATTCTAATGAACCACCCGCTCTGATACCACTTGTTGGTCCCAAGTGGTCAGAAGAGGTTTAGAGAGGGGGGGGGGGTGAATAAACCTCTTCAAAATTTTCTTCCAATTTTAACTTTAAAACTTTTCTCTAACTTTGAGCAGACTAAGCTGATCAGAGTAATAAGCTACAAATCTGTTCGTGAACAAATCTTTGAACAGATTTGATGACCACTCGTCTGATAATTACTTAGTTGATTTTGTTAAAATCAGTTTTAATACTTAGAGTACTTGCAGCGGATTTTTCAAAGTGTTTTTCACAAGTATTCTCAGTAGTTTGAAAAATGTTTTCCCAGTTTTATAAACTTCTTTTTAAGTATTTTTCAAACAGTTAACTTAACGTGTTTTTATGCAATCAGAGAATATGCAGATTTAAAAGCAATATAAAAACACAAGTAATTTTTATAGTGGTTATATGGATATAAATCCTTTAGTCCACTCTTCCAAGTCACTTAGATCTTGGGTTATACTATAATCACAAAGTTTACAGTATACTCTGCTTGCGCCAATCAACAAATGAAAAGGCCACAAGTGCGCAGTAGGAAATCACTTAGAAACTCCTACTCTCCGAAGTAATATCACTCACAAAGATGGATATCTACTTCTCACAACACTCAGTTTTACAAATTCACTCAGAAGATGTATATAGCTTTGTTCTTCAACTTCGCTTTTCGTCAACAAATGACTAAGCTGATGAGTGAGCTGTTCTTGAGACTTAAAGAATTCTGCTTCGAAAATTTCTCAGAGATTGTGTTGCTTCTTTTCTCTTCGTCTCTTCCAGCTATTTATACTTGAGGTTTGAAAAATGTTCGTTGAAGAGAGACAAGATTCAAATTCTTCGAGTACTGGTCCTTAATTTCCGCGAACGGCTCTTTTGCAGTCTGTCCGTACTGTCAACAGTACTATTCTGCATACAGCATTAAATGCAGCATTAAATGCACCCAGCTAATGCGAAGCAATTCTTCAATCATTTGTCTTTAATAACCTTGTACTTCAGCATTTATTACTCCAAGGGCATTTATTACCGTTGGGAAAACTTTATGATCCTTTCCACTTGGCTGACGGAAGTGCAAGTCTGATGGCGAACTTGGCTGATCTCAAACTTGAACAAATCTGATTTGAGTCGGCTGATCTTCATCAGTCTGATGTCTTTCCTTCAGCAGATCAGAAGTCTTGGACCTTGAAATTTGACTCTTCTGATGTCTTCATTACTTAGTCAAAATTTCTTCCTAAGGGATCATCAGCTAAGTTACTCCATACTTAGCAGAATTTGAAGTTTTGGAATGCATCAAAACCTCCCTTAATAAATTGTCTTCAGTGCCTTCATCTTCATCCTTATCCAACACCAACCTCAGGGGAGGTCCCTGTAATTAACCCTAATAATTATTTGTCATATGCGTATCCAATAGGAAAAAGGAGGACTAAAGAACTTATTGTTTTTTTTTTTTTTGGTGAAATGCAAAAATATGATAAAACTATGTGTTTCTTTGAATAGAAATATTAGCATTCTTTGCATGTTTTCTCGGTACGTAATTTACAAGAAAAATTATGTACATATTTTACAAGAAAAATACTCTCACCATAAAATGCAAAAACACCCCATTTTATATAAACAATTCACAATAATTTTTCCATTAACTTTAAAAATTGACAATAACCTTCTTACTCGTTTAAAGAATTAACAATAACCTCTATTGACTTATGTACAAGTTTCAAGTGGGATTAGTTGCTAATTAAAAAGAGTACAAAGACATTCTTGTCAATAAAATCAACACATTATTTTTTTAGGCCAATTAGGAAAAGCACAAGGAAGTATTTTTGTATTTAGCTCTTTTTTTAAGTGAATGGGTGAAATTCACGTGTTAGTTTCGAACCAAAACCTTCATTAAAGTTTTAGGACGTAAATTTTACCGCAAGTACGAAGTCTAACTGTAGGAAAAGAAAGAAAGAAGAAAGAAATAATATAGCAAAGTAATGCATCATCCGAATTTAATAAGATATATATATATATATATATATATATATATATATATATATATATATATATATATATATATATATATATGTTTGGCATCTAATTTTAATCAAACTACGATTAATACTATATATATGTATAATTTTTGATAAATGCGTAAAAAGATAAAAGAAATAGAGTAATTACAAAATTTATATTTCTGTGAAAAAATAAAGTGGGCAAAATTGTTAAAAAAATACAGTAAATTAATTGAACGGTACTTTGATTTCGTAAAGTCCTTCAAAGTTCCAATTAACAAGAAAAAGGGATATTTCATACTTTCTTTTTTTGGTCAAAAGGGGAAAAAAAAACCTACAACTACTAAAAGGGTTAATCCCACTTTGCACCCTACAAATAGGAGCATTTTTCACTTTGCACCCTACAAAAAAATTTATCCCAATTTGCACCCTACAAACCACTATTTCATTTCATATTGCGCCCTCAACCATTTTCAGCCCATTTAAGTCGCCTCAGTAAGGGTAAATTCGTCCATTAACATTATTGACCACCCCAATTTCTCTCTAAAAACTATATATGAGCAAAATTGACATATCACCATAGTAACTTCAAAAAAATGATGAAAAATAGAAAACAAGTTTTACGGGTACCATATTCTCAATTTCTCCTCTTTCTTCTTCAAATTCAGTCCAGTGCTGTTGGATATTTTGTGAGATTAGTGAACAAGAACAACAAGAAAATATTTGGAGGAATTAGGAGTATGTCTCTCCTTTTCTTATTATGCTTGTTGAATACTTGATAATTTACAAGGACTCACTTGACACCTATTTATACTAGTCTAGGCATGTGAAGTACATGTAACAAATTTAATTAAGCTTATGAATACTAGGTAGTCAAAGCATGCACCTAAGTATTCATGTATCCTATCATACAATGGAACTAGAAGTTCATGTATGTGGATATTTATTATTTTAGGGAATACATTAATTTTAATACTCCTCCTTAATGTTTTTCCCGACAACTCCTAGCTTCTCCCTTAGAATTTGAAATTTTTCCCTTGGAAGTGCTTTTGTGAAAATGTCGGCTAACTGCTCGTCAGTGCTGCAATACTTAAGTTGGATGACACCACTTGCATCTACTTCCCGCAAATAGTGAAACTTGATGGCTATATGCTTAGTTCGACTATGTTACACTGGATTCTTTGTGATCGCTATTGCTGACTTATTGTCACAGTATAATTCCACCGAACCTTGCTTCTTTTCTCCCATATCTTTTAGGATTCTCTTTAGCCAAACTGCTTGATTTGCAGCTCCCGCAGCTGCTACATATTCAGCTTCTGCAGTTGATTGTGCCACGTTGTTTTGCTTCTTTGATCCCCAAGAAAGTATGCCTGATCCCAAGCTAAAACAATATCCTGAAGTGCTTCTCATGTCATCCAAAGATCCTGCCCAATCACTGTCGGTGTAACCTACTAACTTTGCATTAGGAATAGTTTTGTACCAAATGCCAAAGTTAGACGTCCCCTGCAAGTATCTAAGTACTCTCTTTGAAGTTCCGAAGTGCACTTGACTTGGGCTATTCATGAACCTGGATAGCAAACTTGTGGCAAACATTATATCAGGTCTAGTTGCAGTTAAGTAGAGTAAACTACCTACTAGACTTCTGTAAGTTTCGACATCCGCCTTTTTGACTCCGTCTTCTTTCTTCAACTTCTCACTGGGAACCAATGGAGTTGCTACTGTCTTACACCCAAGCATCTTGAATTTTGACAGTATGTCTTCAATGTACTTTTTCTGTGAAATGAAGATACCTTCTTTACCTTGAGAAACCTCCATTCCGAGAAAGTAATGCATAAGTCCTAGATCACTCATCTTGAAGGACTTCATCATGTCACTTTTGAATTTACTAATTATGGCTAAGTTGCTTCCTGTAAAGATTATATCATCTACATACAAAGAAACAATAAGGATATCACCTTCTTGTGTTTTTGTGTAGAGTGTAGGCTCACTTTTGCTTTTCACAAACCCTTGTTGTGTAAAGTAGCCATAAATTTTACCATACCAAGCTCGGGGAGCTTGTTTGAGCCCATACAAAGCCTTTCTTAACCTGTACACCTTCCCTTGCTCCTCCATGAAACCTTCGGGCTGTTCTACGTAAACCTCCTCTGCAAGTTCTCCATTAAGGAATGCTGACTTGACATCAAGTTGGTAAATTTTCCAACTTTTCTGGGCTGCAAGTGCTACAAGAGTCCTAATGGTGTCGAGTCGAGCGACTGGAGCAAAGGTTTCGTTATAATCAACTCCATATTGTTGAGAATACCCTTTTGCTACGAGCCTTGCCTTGTATTTCTGTATGGTCTTGTCTGGATTTAACTTGACTTTGAAGATCCATTTCACCCCAATTACATCTTTGTTACTCGGGCGATTTACCAACTCCCAAGTATTGTTCTCTTTGATCATTTTCATCTCCTCCTCCATAGCTTGAATCCATACATCATCCTTAGAAGCTTCTGCAAAATTGTTAGGTTCAACAGAAGAGAAATTACAATTTTCATAAATATCACGTAATGATCTCATCTTCCTAGGTGGTGTATCTGGTGAGGAAATTTCATCTTCAACACTCATCTTCCTAGGTGTTGTTTCTGGTGAGGAAATTTCATCTTCAACATCTTGTGGAGTTGTTTCTTCATTTTCATGATTTACGTCAAAATTGTCCTCTGGGATTGTGGTGCTCTGATTTGCAACTCGTTCATCCTCCCAATTCCAGACAGCCTGCTCATCGAAGAAAACATCTCTGCTTGTAATGAGCTTCTTAGTTTCAATATTGTAGATTCTGTATCCTTTGGAAGAAATATTGTATCCCAAAAAAATCCCTTTTTCTGCTTTCTCCTCCAGCTTGGTTCTTTTCTTTGATGGTACATGGATATAACACACACATCCAAAGACTTTGAGATATTTCGCAGACGGTTGTCTCCCACTCCAAGCTTGAATTGGAGTTTGATTAGGAACTGCTTTGGTGGGACACCTGTTCAACAAATAGACAGCGGTGTTTACTGCTTCAGCCCAAAACTTCTTAGGTAGATTCTTCTCATGAAGCATGGATCTTGCCATCTCCATGACTGTTCTATTTTTTCTATCTGAGACTCCATTCTGTTGTGGGGTATATGCAACAGTCAGTTGATGCTCTACACCTTCTTCTTCACAGAATCGATCAAACTGATGGGAATTGTATTCAGTTCCTCTATCACTTCGAAGAGTCTTCAATGTATGACCGCTTTGATTTTCTTTTTGATGAAGAAGCCTCAAGGCATTGTAGTTAAAATGCCCGAATCTTTGATGCCAAAGTGTTGAATCATCAGTTGTTGCCGTCATAGCTTTAGGGTAGTGCCAATGTAGAGGAAAATTTCTACTTCTTCCCATTTTCACCTTTGCTATTTCCATATTATTTTTCTTATCAAAGATTCTACATTCATTTTCCTCAAAGTGCAAAGAGTAACCGTGTTGCATCATTTGACCAACACTTAACAAATTTTGATCTAAAGAAGGAACTAGAAGAACATCTTTAATAAATCTAGTACCTTTTGTTGTTTGAATAGCCACGGTACCTTTGCCTTTGGATTCCACCAAGTCACCATTCCCCATCTTGACATTAGTCTTGATAGAACGATCTATGTGAGTGAAGATGCTTTCTTTAGCTGTCACGTGATTACTACATCCGCTATCAATGAACCATGTATCATTGACTTCTTCTTCCACAGCTTGACAAGCAAAGAACATGTGCTCCTGATCTTCTTCGGAATAGTTAGCTTGGTGCTTTGTCTCCTTTAATCGACAATCTTTTTCTAAGTGGCCAAACTTTTTACAATTTGTGCATCGAGGTTTGCCTTTGTGGTAGCAATCCTTCTCCAAATGATTTGTCCTTTGACAAACACCACAAGGGGAATATTCACCTTGTTTGGCTTTCCCTTTATTTTTCTTTCGAGAATTTTCTCCTTGACTTTTACTCTTTTTGTTGTCACCCGATTTTGGGTTATTCAAGTTGACTTTGGATTGAAAAGCATTTTCCAAAGACTCTCCACTCCTTCTACTCAATCTTTATTCATGCGCTTGCAAAGATCCCATGAGTTCTACGAGGGTAAGTGTAGATAAATCTTTAGATTCTTCAATCGCTGCGACAACGTGGTCGTATTTTTCTGTCAAGCTTATCAAGAATTTTTGAACTATTCTTTCTTCTTGAATAGTTTCTCCATATGATCTCATTTGATTTACGAGATCAATTACCCTGGTGCTATATTGCATAGCATTCTCAGAATCCTTCATTTTGAGATTTTCCATTTCTCTCCTCAAACTTTGAAGCTTGATGGTTTTGATCTTAGAACTCCCTTGAAATTCTTTTTGCAAGATCTCCCATGCCTGTTTGGAAGAGGTGGCTGCCATTAACCTCGGAAAGATGGCATCACTTACGGCTTGTTGAAGGAAAAATAATGCCTTAGCATCTTTTTGTTGTTCCTTTTTATCAACAGTAGTAGTGGTTCCTTCCGTTGGTGTTTCTAGTCCCTCTTCTATCACATCCCATAGATCTAGTGATAGAAATAAGGTCTTCATTTTGGTACTCCAAAATTCATAGTTTTCACCGGCAAAGATCGAAAGAGATTGTGATACTCCAGAATTTGCCATAAGTGAAGTATTGCGATAAACGCCCCTTTTCTAGATCGAAGGTGCTCTGATACCACTTGTTGGATGTTTTGTGAGATTAGTGAACAAGAACAACAAGAAAATATTTGGAGGAATTAGGAGTATGTCTCTCCTTTTCTTATTATGCTTGTTGAATGTAATAAATTTAATTAAGCTTATGAATACTATGTAGTCAAAGCATGCACCTAAGTATTCATGTATCCTATCATACAATGGAACTAGAAGTTCATGTATGTGGATATTTATTATTTTAGGGAATACATTAATTTTAATAAGTGCCGTCTTTTTTTTTTTTTTTTTTTTATGTTTGAAGAAAAATGGGTTGGGTGTTAAGAAAAGAGAATGAATTGTGTTTACCATATTCTCAATTTCTCATCTTTTTTAAGTTTTGATTTCATTTCGTTAACAACTCTATTATACTTGTTTGTAGAATTAGTAATTAAGGATAACTACATGTATATTCTCAGAATTACTCTAGATTAGTTTCAATAATTATATGTAAAGTGAAAAAGAAAAAGGCGGCATTGAACTCGACTTGAAGAAGAAAGATGAGAAATTGAGTAAACCCCCGTTAGACTTGTTTTTCATTTTTTATTGTTTTAAGTTATTATGGAGATATGTCAATTTTGCTCATATATTATTTTTGGAGAAAAATTGGGGTGGTCAATAATGTGAATGGGTTGAAAATGGTTGAGGGTGCAATCTGAATTGAAATAGTGGTTTGTAGGGTGCAAAGTGAAAAATGCTCCTATTTGTAGGGTGCAAAGTGGGATTAAGCCCTACAAAAATATCCAAACTCATCTTTGGTGGTTTTGATAGCGCTACACCAATTAAAATTCTGACTTTTCAAAATTAACCCTTAACTTCAACAAACACAACTAAAGTATGAGGCTATATATTTTACTGAAAAAAAATGTATGAGGTTATGTTGGTAATTAACTTTTTACCATTAACAACTTCCATGTCCCAATTTGAATCCACAATCACGCTGGAATCTGTTCCATTGCTTCTCTTCCTGATGATTATTCGCACACACCCACAAACGACAATCTTCTTCCTCGTTTAAACAGTTTGAGGGTTTAAAATATCAAAAATTTAATTTAGATGTGTATATTGTCAAAATGGAATAATTTATGATGCCAATATTCAATTTACTATATAAAAACAGTGTGTAACATAATTAGACAAGAAATAAGTCCAGCCCGTATTCCAATCAGTATTGGACTAGTCATGTACTCATAAAGTGAGAGTAGGAGATTGGGCTGGGTTATTTAACCGCCCATTCTAGAATTTTACTGTTTTGTAGCCCAAAATGTATAGCTGTCGATGGGATGGATTTCAATCCCAATTTGATCCAAAAAATTGGCTTGACTTATATGGAATTTAATATGGTTATAGATTTGATGAATTTGTTCCGATTGTAAAGATATGTAATTCGGAATATGTAGAAAAAATATGGATTTAAGTCAATACGATTCGTTAAATATTCGTATCCTATAATAAATAAATAAATAAAATTATATATACATAATAGTTAATAATCCATTCATACTTTTAATTTTATGTATATTTTCATCTAAAAACATGATTATTAGTTAAGAAAGTTTGAACATATGAACTAAATTAAATTAAATTGTAAAGTTAACAACGTTGGCAGAAGAAACAACGTTGCCTTACTTATCTCATAAATGTATGAGGAGCAGTAACATAATTGACAGTGAGACTCTTACTCAAGGACAAATAAATTATGAAACAGTTTTAGTAATATCAACTCAAAGTGGTGCCAAATTACGATTTTGTCCGCATGGGCAGCTCAACTGGTCTCAGAGGTGGAAGTTGGAACAAGAGACCAAGGATCGAACCTCATCAGCGGCAGTGTGGGAGCAACCTCTCAAAAAATGAGGGGGCTCCTTGTGCGCAGTGAGTACTGGTCTCAGCCTCTGTTGCCGGTTGAGTCACCATGATTTAACTCCTCTCACAATCTCGTCGGACAGGGGTTGAGGAGAGCCCGGGGTGAGCGATTTCACCTTTTGGAACAAAATAAGAGAACCACCAAAACCTGTCAATAGAATCTATGAAGTTTCAGGAGTCAGTAATGTATTTCATCAATATAAGTCCCAGAAACAAGTTTTCTTACACATTATTCAAGCCCAGCACAAAAATAGACTGACAGGCTTCAATAGCTAAATATAGTGAAGGGTTAGGTACTTAGGATAGCAGTTTATCATAACTAGCAGTAAGCCAATCAAGGATAATATATGACATATCTTATAACTAATGATTAAAGACGGAAAAGAACTTATAATCAGTTAAAATATATCAGAAAACTTCACATACTCCGAGAATTTCATACCCAGATTCTGATATAATTACATAAACTATAATATGTACGAATGAAGGTACCCAATAAAAATAATTACGTAAAATATAATATGAATAGCACTTATGAAACTGCCCTATACTTAAATCCGGCCCTGAATATTTATATATAATCTAACCTAGGTAGTTCATATGATAGTTAAACTGGAACAAGACTTTGATAACAAATAAAAGATTTAAAAACCCCATAGTCACCACCAACATGTGAGAAATTCTTCCTTGTTCCTTTCTCAATGTCATACAAATATAGTTTGTCTACATTATGGAGGAGTACTTGCTGTCGACTCATCTTCTTCAAACTCCATACAGGAGTTATTGTGGTTTGGACGATGCCCTTATTTCGTTTTACTGTAAGCAGCTTACTCCAACTATTACTCTTTATGCCTTCCTCATATTTCCTAACCCATAAATCAACAAGGTTATGTTTGTCACCAGCATAGCTAGCACAAAGAGATTCTTGGTGGTTACTCAAAGCCCAACTCTTCAGGCTATGAGGAAGCCTTTTATTCCTCGGCTCTGGAGGCATTGTTCGCGGCAGCCACTTCTCCATCCAATGGATAGCACCACCGGCATAAACCGACAAATAGGGACACACTATCTTATTGGTTGTGTCAGTTGTGCGCCTCCACAATCCTGTTTTCAAACTGTAAACATGAACAATAAAACATTTATCTTCTTCCTTAATAATTAGTTCTTCTAGCATCACCACCTTGTAGTCGTCGGTTTTATGATCATATCCAAAACCTATACAATAAGGATGACATCCTTTCACCGCCGCCACTTGTCTATGCTTGTGAGTTGCAGGGTTCCAAATAATAATTGTATTGATTGTATTGTTATCCTCGCTGCAAAAACAAATTAAACCATTGCAGGTGTGCACGTGGGTCGAATTGCAGGGCACAGGGGGGTCGATCTTCTTGACTTCATCCTCCGGATTATCAAAATCGTACATGGAAATATTTCGATCTTCGCCATCATACATTGCAATAAACATAGTATTGCTGGAATTTTTTTTAGTATGGTCTAAGTGCATGTTGATCAAGTAACTGTGGTCAATTACGTTAAGCCATAATTTAGATACGCACCTGAATCGCAATAGAGATTTCACCGGCAATTTGGAGAGCACCGTGTATAATAAATCTTCGTATAACATGATGGGATGGGATCGATGTGGTTTGACAAGCAGTAGTGTTTAAATATATAGCAAATTAAAGGAGAGCTCCGAAACTTTTTATTATACAGTTGAAATTGTATTTATATATAGGGTAATTAAGGGCGGTCTATCCGAATCCTAATCCTATTCCTATTCCTAGTCTGTGTAGGAAATCTAATATCATATAAAAAAAAAAAATCAACTACTCGATCGATCGAGCAAAGATTTTGAAATTTGAAGAGCTACAAAAAGATCATACTGTATTAAACCTCCAAAAATGTTTTACCTCGAACAAATGGGAAATAAAGCTCAAATACATACCAGATTTATCAGTTAATTTTATATGACAGTTGTGGTACATAATTTTACGATAATTGTTACGTGCAATCATCCTGCAGGCCGCCTTGGGCCGATCACAAACAAGGCCAAGGACTAGGATCCAACACTTTTAGGACTTCCAACCCATAATGTGATTAGAGAATATGGTCTCGTTTTAGATTCCGCCTAGGAACCTAAGAATTATGAAGTTATTTTTTAAATTTTATTGAATATAAAGTATTTAGATTTACTTTAGATGATAAACACTTAATTCGAAAGAAGGTTATATTAATCTTGAATTTTTTAAGACATAACTTTATATCAAATAATAGAGAGGTTTGAAATTAACTAAAAGCCTTAACAAAACTTATGTCTATGCAAATATCTTAACCAAGTATGTATATTTATTTATTTATTTTTTTTTTTCAAGGGTTTAATTCATTTCGAGACGGATCGGGCACATTAAGTGGATACCTCTCCCAATAGAAATTCGAACATGAATCCACTACTTTATAGTAATTAATGTATATTTATTATCTACTATAGAACTCATGCAATATTTATTCCTTCTTAAAGAAGTTTTTCAAAAATAAAACTAATAAAATTTTATTTACAATAAACTATTCCCAAAAAAGATTAAGTGAATTTGTTATTTCTCTATAAAAGATATATTAGATAAAACTAAAACATTTATATTTAATCAATACTTTTGCATAGTAAGAAAAGTGAATTTTATGGTTATCAAAGAAAAGTGAATTTTAAGTGAATCCCTTTTTTTAAAAAAAAAATATATGGTCTTGTTTTAGATTTCGCCTAGGAATCAAAGAAATCTAAGGTCATGTTTGCATCTGTTTTCTACTTGAAATTTTAAATCAATCTTTCTCTATTGTTGACCGAAAAATTTACTTCATATTATAAAATCACCATTTATTTAATATTATATTGAAGATAAAATTCGATTTGAGTAGTAATATACTCTATATTAAAAATTGTTATTTGCATTATTCTTAAACTAAACAATGCAATACAATACTCACAAAAATTTAGGAAAACACAAAACACAAAAACATTGTTATAGTTAAAGCCCTACATGCACATAACTACATCTAGAAATCAAATTATGTAATGCTACATCAGTAACTAACATATTCCTACAAAACAAAAATATAATTATTCCTTTTCATCAAATTTTCTCTGCTGCCATTCATGGGTTTTTTGCACTTTGCACCCCCGAAATATGGAAAATAGGCACTTTGCACCCTCAAAACTTAGATTTAGCACTTTGCACACTCGAAATATGATAAATGCAGCACTTTGCACCCTCGTTTATTTTCAAGCAAAAATTCAAGGGCAAAATAGGTAATTCAATAGTATTGGCACTTTGCACCCTCAAAACTTGAGAATTTCGCACTTTGTACCCCCAAAATAAAATTAGCATTTAACACCCTCTAATTAAGAATAAATCAGTAACTTCCACCCCCCGGAACACAATAAATGGGCACTTTGCACCCCAAAATACAAAATTAACACTTAACACCCTCAAATTTAAAAAACCCAAATCCCTTGTTTTTTTCGTCAAAGTTGACTATCGGAGTGAAAAAAATTTAAGGCAAAATAGGTAATTCATTTTTTTACTTAAATTTCCAAAATACAATTATAAATACTCGAATACTCACTCATTTCTCTCTCCATCTTTCTTTTCAACAATATAACCATAAATAATTAAACAAAGTACAAGTAAACTTCTCGAAGACCCATTGTCTACTTCAACATATCAAAGACCCATAAATAATTACCTATTTTGCCTTAAAAATTAATTCACCTTAATGGTCGACTTTGTCGTAAAAAATGAGGGGTTTGAGTTTTTTTTAATTTGAGGGTGTTAAGTGTTAATTTTGTATTTCGGGGTCCAAAGTGTCCATTTATTGTGTTTCGGGGGTGCAAGTTGTTAATTTGTTCATTGTTAGGGAGTTTTAAGTGCTAATTTTATTTTGGGGGAGCAAAGTGCCAAAGATTTACGATTGAATTACCTATTTTGCCCTTGAGTTTTTGCTTGAAAATAAACGAGGTGCAAAGTGCTGCATTTTTCATATTTCGACGGTGCAAAGTGCTAAATCTAAGATTTGGAGGTGCAAAGTGCCTATTTCTCATGTTTCGGGGTGCAAAGTTCAAAAAACCCGCCATTCATAGTGGTATTTATCAAACATTCCTCATTTGGTCATTGATTGAGCTTTGCCTTTGCAATTCAAATTCATCCTTGAGTAGATTAATCACATGTCTTCCACATACACTGTAGCTAAGTTCTTCATAATAAGGCTCAAGAGCTTTCACAAGATGTACATAGAGTCCCATAAATCCCTTTCATAAAATCAGAAATTAAAAATATCAAAATTAAATATTAATATATACTTATATGTATTTAATTCGCTGCTATATATGTAACTAATTAATTACCTTAGTTTCCTCCAATGCTCTTTGGATAACATAGTTTCCGAATTGATCACGAGCAAGTAGAAAAGGAAAGGTAGGATCAGATAATATTTCTCGAACAACAGTTAGGGCTGTAATCGAGCCGAGTAGTATCGAACGACACAATGTTCAAGCTTTGTTTGATTTTTATCGAGTTTGAAATTTTATGTTTGAGCTTGGTTTGATTTTCAATCGAGCCGAGCTCAAATGAGCTTTTATCGAACAAGCTCGAGCCGAGTATCAAGTAGCTTGATATTTTACACGTATATTTTTTATTTTTAGCTTATCGAGTCGAGCTCAAGCCGAGCTTCAAAAGTTATCGAACGAAAAAAGTTCAAGCTTGTTTGACTAGTGTGAGGAACCGAGCTCAAATGAACTTTTATCGAACGAGTTCGAGTCGAATATCGAGTAACTTAATTTGATTTTCAACCCTAACAATAGTGAATAATCCGAGGTTGGAAGATTTTAAGCATTTCTCGACAACATGACTGCCTCCTTTTTTCTGTGCTAACGGTATAACTCACAGAACCCGAAAATTAAATTTGATAAATAGTAGTAGATTTTTTATAAATAAATTACCTTCTGGAAAAACCTGCGGATTGGATTTGTTCTGAATTTTCACACACGGAAAAGGAAGAGAGAGAGAGAGGTTTATTTGTGTCTCTGCTGAAATTGTGATTGATGAGTACTGAGATTTAATAAAAGGTTTTTCTTATTATATAGTTGAGTGTAATTTAGTGATACTGCCCTTAATTTATGGCGTTACTACGTAAGTGCCCCTAATGAAGCGTGTAGACCTGACTTGTATGAATTTGTTCAGGTTAGCCCCACTCGTCACAATTTTCACCTATTTTGTTCGAAACTTGACTTTAATCAAAATATACTTTTGTCGTCTTAATGATTTTGCTTTCTTTTGCTATGTGGAAGTCATACTCCACTAATTATTTATTATTTATCGATTTTCCTTTTTCTAGAAATAAAAAATAGAGTTATTGATCAAGTTTCGGTTTAATGTAAAATGTAATTGAAGATTGTAAGTTATCTTTAGTTCAAAACTTAGATATGTTAATTAATTAACATGTACTAGAATTATAATTGAGTTGGTAATCTCTTTCTAACTTACCACTTAATTAGATATGATTATCAATTAAACAAGGGCCGGCCTTGACCGTAAGCCGCACATGCGGTTGTTTAGGGCCACCTGTAAACGAGGGCCTCCAATAACAAAATATTTAATATATATATGTATATATATTTATATGTATGTAATAATTAGGTAGAATTGCAAAAATCGTCCCAAACTAATTACTGATTTTGAATTTTCGTCCTAAACTATTTAATTTGGCGAATTTCGTCCCGTAATTTAATATTTTTTTGGAATATCATCTCACCATAATTATAAGATGAAATTGCGCATTTGCCGATGAATTATCACATGGCTGCTTAAATGTCATGACATGGTCAATTTTAACATGAATAATTTTATAATATTGCAGAGTTCGTCCCAAATTAATTACAAGATTTAACAATATTTTCATTAAATTAGAAATTTAATATTGGGACTAAATTCATACAAAATAGTAAATTATGGAACGAAATTTGGCGAGTTGATATCGTTGACGGAAAATCAAAATAATTAGTACTTAGTTTGGGACGATATTCCAAAAAACTATTAAATTATGGGACGAAATTCGCCAAGTTAAATAGTTCGGGACGAAAAATCCAAAATCAGTAATTAGTTTGGGACGTTTTCTGCAATTTTACCTAATAATTATACAACAATTGCTTGTGGCATAGATGGTAAACCTCTTGATGAGTGTGCGTGAGGTCAGTGTTCAAATCCTTGCATCTTCAAATTGCCTTTAATATTTCTTACTTTTGCTTGTGGAGCTAAGATTCTAGTATGGAAATTCCAAATGCATAGCTAAAGAAATCAGCCCAACATATTCACAATTAAATCAACGAAACCCCATTAATTAAGATAGATGTTATCTAAATCAAAAAGTGGGAAAATGAATCTTTGTATTGCAATTTTAAAATTTTGGAGTTGTGAGTCATGTGACCAAGAGATCCATATTAATATATCAAAAAAAAATTATTCGACTTGATGATGTTAAAATTTATTGATGATGAGCTTTTAAGTATTTATTGTTTCAAACTTGAATATTATTTGAATGACACTTATGATATAGATGAGATTGACTTAATTATTGGGTTGAGAGTCTTAAGATATATTTTACCAAAAGAACTAAAAAACTTGAATTATTTGCAAACTATATAATGTTGATTTCTCAAATAGATGGATTGGTTATAGAATATTGTTAAGTATTCTCGTTACAGTTTCAGTTGTAGAGATAATATTTTCGAAGCTATAGTTGATTAAGTCTTACTTCTGATCAACCATTGTCACAAAATAAATCGAATCGGTTAGCCATATTGTCGATTGAAAAACATTTATGTGTTTATGTCACATTTATATATGTTATCATTTTCTTATTAAATAGAAGTGTGTCTCGTATTACCAATATTTTTTACAAAGCGATATTATATTTTATTCACATTATTATTGTTTCTTATTTTTATAATTAATAGTTTTATTTTTACAGAAAATTATATTAGTTATTAACATAATTTAATTGCACATGAAAACTTAAGGGCCACAATTTTAGAATTGGGTTAGGGCTATCAAAAACTGAGGACCGGCCCTGGATTAACCAATTAAATTTCAATTTGACGTAATCATAACGAATCTTATAATTTCTAATAAAAATACTCATAACTTACTTCCACTCTTAAGTGTGTATATTGTATAAGGCGGGTCAAGCACCCCATCCAAGGATGTATAGGAAATTTCGAAGAAATAACACAAAATCTTTCTTTAATCAACATAACATAGTTAAATATAACATCAAACATTAATTAAAAAAAAATTGGAGTATTATTAATCCACTTTAAAAGGAAAAAAGAATACTACTATATACATACAAAATACTCAATTCTAAAAGTAACACCCTTCTAGATGTCGTCAATATCTGTACTATTAAAAAAGAGAAGCATGTTTTTACTCATAAAGTGGCGGTTGTGACACCATGCTACACCAAAAAATATCACTTTCCAAAATTACCTTTTTTTCAAAATTTAAAATTGCAAAACACAAAACTGCCCAATAAAAAAACTACCTTTTTTCACTTTGATTATCATGACAAAGCACGATTGAACTTTTCTAAGTTGAATCTTTACATATATTTTTTGCATATTCAAAATTAGTCTGATATATTACAAAAAATTAATATGCCAGGACAAATTATAATTCAAAAAATTTAACACACGCGTGTCATAGCGACTAGTATATACATATTAAAAGAACATTAATGACACTTGCACGTTGAGACACTTGAGAAACGGTTTCCGTACTCGTCCTCACCAATAAATTCGTCAAATGGCATATATGTAATTAATGCAACATGGAGGCCGCAATTGGAAATCCACATCAGATAGGTTAAAGTTTTACACTTTAATAAGAACCCTTTTTTTTTAATACTCTAATTAATAACAACTCTTTTTCGAAGAAGCAACATTCAGGGTCTATTTGGATGGGTTTTGGCTCGGTTTCGCGAGTCTCGGTTTAAAAAAATTGGTTTGGGTGGTTTCGATGAAAACTTTGAGACTTCATTTGGATGAGTTTTGACTCTTGGATTTTGTGGTTTGAATAAGTTGAAACCCCACTTGGATTGGGTTTGGATGTTGGGGTTTAGGGGAAAAAAGTAGGTGATAGGTGTCAAATCAATGTTTATTTTAGTGAGATTTGGGGGAAAAATAGGTGGTAGGTGTCAAATCAATGTTTTATTGGTTTCAAGAGTTTGAGTGTGAGTTTCTGAATAGGTTTTTGATAGTTTTATGGGTTTGGCGAAAACTCATTTGGAAGGGTTTTGGCTCGGTCTCGCGAGACCGAGCCAAAACCCATCCACACACACCCTCATTTCCCCATATTTTTGACCCGACACCAGTTGATTTAAGTAATGGTTCCTTTTTAAGTATTCCTTCCTTTTTTTTATTTGTCGTTTTGGAGGATTGCATACGGATTAAGAAATATAATAAATAGTCAATTTTTTAAAGTAAAAAATTCAAAATACCCTTTTAATCAAATAATAACATTATAAATTAGCATTTATTACAAGTATTAACAAGAAGGGTAATATTAGTAGAAAATAATTAATTTTACATTAAAATTTTAAAACTAAACAATTTTTTTTTCGACAAATAAAAAAAAAAGAGGAAGTAGTTTCATAACTTTTCTTCTTTTGTACAACATGGTTGTTCACTGTCCAGTGTACCCTTCACAATAACAAGTGATCATTTCAGTGAATAGCATGAAGCAAAAGTAAATATAAGGTACAAAGTAAATCGTCCACTTATTTTCTCTTTTCGGTACAAAGTTATTTTTATTTCAAATATAAGGTGAGATGTATGCAACACATTAAATACTTATGTTAGTATTTCTTTTATCTCCAAAATATAGTAGAAATTTGAACAGGTACATTTAATTTATTATTATTATTATTATTATTGGCAACTGTTTATTTCAATATATCAACAATTTGACACTATGAATAAATTCTTTTTCCTAAATTTCTTTGAGTTGGGGAACACGACGTACGCTTGACATTGTTTTAAGAGATATCGCTTATATGCTTCATCTGCAAAAATATTTATTGTCAGATTCAAATGATCAAATATATATGTTTAATTTCTCATAAAGGAAAATCATAAGTGAAGTTCCATTCATTGAACTCAAATTTTTTTTTTTTTTTTTTTTAATTTAGATTGATTCTTTAGCAACTTTTAGATTTTCATTCGATTGAGTTACAACTTAAAAACCATATGGCTTGACAATATACTTTCACTCGCTTAGACGAAACACACTTTTAGATGGAAGATGAGTGTTCCCGGGTACGTAATTAGTACCATAATGAATATTAGTGTGTTTTATGTAATCATCTACGTCCTCTATCTTTTCTAATTTGTCTCCTTCCTTTTGTGTACAAAAAATTATTTATTAATGTCAAACTGAATGATATATCTAAAATCTTAATTAATTAAATTTACACCTTTAAATAGTAGAATTTGGGTCTTCGATTAATTAATTCAAAACAACTTTAGCAATCAAGAGGAAATCATGCAGCTAAATTGCAATTAAAATCAAAAGTTAAAGGATGGGAAGTGGGAACCGCGTTTGAAATCATTGTGAAGAGGCCACATGCACCCCATTTTCCATTACAATATTTCTTTTCCAATTCTCTCTTTTCCTTTTGTTCACTGACTTTTTAATTAAAGACCACGTGAAGCTCGATCTCACTACAAGAAAAATGAATTTTAGTGATAAAATATTAAGTGATATTGTTTAAATTGTCACTTTTTGCATATATTTAATGACAAAAATATTAGTTTTGTCATAATAACAATAGTAACAACGGGCTTGCTATTTGCAGTTCACGTTTGGCGGCACTGTCCGCAGTTCACCATTTATTGGGCGCCATGTGGCAAAAAATTCACCTGTTACCTGATAAAAATTTACACTATAGGATCGTGAGAAATGACTTCTATGCCCCTGTCTTCTTCTTCTACCCTTCTTCTTCTATTCTTCTTAACAAGAACATTTTGTTCCATTCTTTGAGCATCTTGAAAATTCTCGGTCACTGAACCAATCAAGAGTGATTAACAGGAAATCAAAATAAACACAACTTATTCACACCAAGCAGATTGTGGAACAAAAATTAAAAGATTCAGGATTATTTATTTGACAAATACAGGAAGTGAATGTAAATTAAATTGAACAACGAGAAGGAATATGCAGATAACATATAGATTCTATGCAAACACATAAATTGCAGGCTCAGATGTTAAGAACCAACGCAAATAGTGAAATATCAGAAGAAATATGATCAAATCAATTTTAGCTTCCTTTCTAATTCTTTTCTTCTATATACATATTTTAAGGAAGAAGAAAATCAAACCCAACCTGATATCTTTTTTTAAGCAGAAAATACCCATTAATATTTTTTTGAAACAATAATAAACTTGAAAAAAATAGAGGAAGTCAATCATCAAATTGAAGCAAACAACATCTGAAATTAAACCATACGAACCAAAACAAGCAATGTAGAACAAGAATCAAGAACAAAAACACTCAAAAAACCGTTAGAATCGAAGAACCCGAAATTTGATTTGAAGCCCAATTTGCAAAATTCAACAAGAGCTGTTGTTAATTGCGTAGGAAATACGCCGTAATCAAACCTCAGAACAAAAAGAAGAAGATTCCTCAAAAAATTCGAACCAATTTTGAATGAAATTCACGGCCCGTTTAAATTCTTGAGGCCCAAACCTCTGAATCACTTAAATGAACACGACAAACAACAATTAAACACTCCAGGAGTGTATTCCAATCAAAATCGAACAGAAATCTCACGGCCCGTTCAAGTTCTTCAGGGTCCGAATTAAATTCTAGCTCAATTAGTGTATGTAATGCGAAATTAAATTCGGAAACACTCTACCCATGCCCTAGAGAAGAGGAAACGAGCAGCAATTGTCCACAAACCTCAAGAAATCAGCTGGAAAGAATTGGGGATCGACATGTTCGCTTGAGCTTGGTGAAGAAGATGACCAAAGTTTTAATTTTTTTAGCAAGGAGAGGGCAAAAGTGTAAATTCCACAATTATGACCTGCTATTATTAACCAGTTTGGCAGGTGACTTTTTTATTAATAAAAAAATATTTCATTTCATTTTTGTGGAGAACTGTCAGCAGTTTTCCACAAGGTGAACTGCTCATAGAAGCCCCCTAGTGACAAGTGCAATAGTGACAAAATATATTCTTAAGAGAGAATTGCATTTTTGGTACACAACTATAGGCCAATTTTCACTTTTGGTACACAGCTTTATGTGTCCAACACATTTGGTACAACCGTTAACTAAATTGCAAAATCACCGTTAATTCCGTTAGTTCGACACATTTGGTACACCTCTTTTACAAAATTGACATGTGCGCGGCACATGGCTGCCCAAAAAAAAAATTAAACTTGATAAACTTTTATAAAAATTATCATATGTATTTATAATATTTATCATATCTTATTTATATAATGATAAATATGTATTTATTATTTATATGACATGTAAAATATATTAAACTATATAATGTCATTTATAGTTTAATATTGCAAGAAGAATAAAATATAATAACAAGTTACTTTAATTTATCATATTTATAAAAATTATTAAAAAATATGTATTTATTATTTATATGACATGTAAAATATAATAAACTATAATGTCATTTATAGTTTAATATTGGAAGAAGAATAAAATATAATAAAAAAGTTTATCAAGTTTCAAATTTTTTTTTTCTGGGCATCCATGTGCCGCACGCATGCCAATTTTGTAAAAGAGGTGTACCAAATGTGTCGAACTAACGGAATTAACGGTGATTTTGCAATTTATTTAACGATTGTACCAAATGTGTCGAACTTTGTTAAAGAGGTGTACCAAATGTGTTGGATTAACGGAATTAACGGTGATTTTGGATGAGGGACTGCCCAAAGCGGGGATCGCTTTCGGCAATAGTTGAGCACCCGAGTGATCCGGAGGAGCAACCCGAGGACACAACTCACAGGTTAGGATCACTTCAACTCCTCAACACCATAACCGCCGAGGTCAAGCCGCAACACAATCCTGAGTTGTTGTACGTGGATGCCCTTGTCAATGGGAAACCGGCAAAGGCGTTGGTGGACACCGGATCTACGCACAACATCTTGCCCGTACGGGAAGCCAAGCGACTGGGACTTCGGGTCGAGAAAGCAGAAGGCTGGGTCAAGGGAGCAAGCGGGGCGGCAAAGCAACTCAACGGCGCAGCACACGGGGTGGACGTGCGAGTTGGAGATTGGAAGGGTCAAGCCGACTTCCTCATAGCTCCACTCGATGACCACAACATGGTGTTGGGTCTCGACTTTTTCCGCAAGGTAAACGGCTTTGTCATTCCGCATATCAATGCTTTATTCATCGTGGACAGGGATAAGCCGATGATGGTGCCGTGCGAGAAATCATCGCAAGAAACGACAAGGGTGTCGTCCTTGCGTCTTATCACGGGGATGGGCGCGGGACATAACCGAAAGGCTCGGGGAGCCAACTCAAAGGCGACACATCGACGAGGGCGTTGATGGTATAGGTGGGGGAGGATGTCACGCCCCGGCACTTTGCCCGACCACAGAGGCCGAGCGTACAAGGCGTATGACCGAGGCAAGGGCCAAGAGGGACATAAAGGGACTGCCGGCAAGGCTAGGGAGCTTGCCGGGCACGCATCATGTTACCCGGGGCGCGGCCCGGGTGAGACAAGGACATCAACGGCCGACGGGAAGGCACTAAGGCGAGAAATAACCCGTCGGGTAGCATTATGGCATCCCAGGGGCTGTCCTGGGCAAGTTAAAGAACCAAACAAGTATTATGAGGTTCTGGGAAGTTCCAGAGGATTCTACACGGGTCCAGGATGTTCAAGAGAACTCCGGAGGGGTCCGGAGTATTCTACATGGTTCCGGAGGGTTCCGGAATGTGCTACAAGGCTCCGGAGGGGTCCGGAGTATTCCACAAGGTTCCGGAAGGGTCCGGAATGTTCTACAAGGTTCCGGAGGGATCCGGAATATTCTACAAGGATCCGGAAGGATCCGGAACATTCTAGAAGTATGTAGAATATTCTAGAAGGGTGCGGAACCTTCTAGAAGAATGAAGAATATTGTAGAAGGTTCTAGAATCTTAGATGTAGTAGGTGCTAGAACATTGTGGGATGTTCTAGAAACTTGTAGGAACTTATAGATAGGAATTTTGTAAAATGATCTAGAGTTAGGGAAGTTTCTAGATATGGTAGGGAAGTAGTATAAATAGAGGTAGGAGCCTCATTTGTAACCACCAAGTTGTAGAAGCATTCTCCAAGTAATAAAGAGCATTCCTTTAAAGTACTCTCTAGCACACTTTACTTTCCCACCCACACTTCCTTAGCAACCTTCTTAGGGACAAGGGAGGCTGACTTAGCCAATTCCCGACAGAGGGGCGGAACATCGCAAGAGGCGTTAGTGGCTAAGTGCCGCACGGTACTTTCGAGAAAGTTTAAGTCCGTGACATGTAGCTCCGCCAGTGGCGATGAATTTAATTTTTTCACACAATTTCATATGAAAATAGAAATAAAAATCTATAAACTTCCTATTTTAAAATATTTTTTCAATCACAATTATTTTGCTATTTATTAATTATTAAATTACTAAAAGTAAAACATACCGAAAACTGAATATTGAAATATCAAATTAAAAACCATGGAAGTGAAGAAATAAACGAAAATAAAGGAAGATAATAAAAGAAACAATGGAAATTAATGCATGTACGAACTAAATTGGGAAAAACGTACCTCGAGAAAGGCAAGATCTTGTCGTCAATATTAATATCGCCGACCAACACATTGAACCTCCGAAGACATTCTGAAGCCTCGCGGTTCAACCTTTCAGCAATTGAACTCCATTGAGCATTCATTTCGAATCCGAATCTGATCAAAAGCTCATCTTCTCTTTCGGTCCACTCCTAGAATTAATTAAATTTAAATTAATAGTGTATTAATTATCAAGAAAACCCATTAGTCATAAAGAGTACCCTTTCTTGAATATCCCTTGCATTTGGACGATTAGCATCATTTGCATACTGCGGCAGGCCATAGAAAGATCTAGATTGATTATTCCGGTGATAATGTCGGGGATGTTTCGGTGCATTATTAGAAGAGGAAGAAGAAGGCCTACGATCTGACATTTTTTTATTTTTTGTAAAAGATATGTTTGGGTTTTGTGAAAATGACACTTTCAATTACTATTTTATAGAAATATAAATGGCGGGAAGTTGTAACTAAAATAACGAGTCAGTTCGAGTGATAATAATTATTACCCCTATTGATATGTATTGTTTGTTATATGGCAATATTCAGTTCTTGATATGTGCTGTTTGTTGCTTTTTCAAGTATGGATATGGATTTTGGGGAAAATGATGAATTTATGCCAAACACGCCTTTAAAGAGACAACGCTATGAAGATCCATTTTTGTGTACAGAAAAACCAGGCCTTGAAAACTTGCCTCAGGAAATTCTGGTTAGTATTATACTATTATTATTTACTTTGAAAGATTTCTTGTTTTGGATCAATTGTTTCCCTTTATAAGCATTGTTGTATATTTACATTTATAAATTTAAAGTCTTTTTCTTTATGCGTGGTGTGGATCATGATGATTTAAAGAGTCTATTTTTCGTATCCAAATCGATTCGAGAAGCGGTGAGCTAAAGCTACTTCGATTTTCTTGACGAAATTGTTAAGTTTTGTTTAACTTATATGGATTGTAGTTAATAAGTTTTTGTGAATTGATTGAAACAGACTTTGATTGCTAAACTATCTCATTTTGCTTATAATACACCTAGGAAGACGTTGCAGTTCGCCAAAGTCGAGGAATTCGGTGATTTCAATGAGGAAGTTGAAGCTCCAAATGCTCCAAAGCAATGTAGAGTTCCGCGATCGAGATTAACTGCAAAGAAACTTGCAGACATTTCAGTTGCCCTGTTTTCTTCGGGGGCAGACGAGGATTGGCCTCGTAGAAATTTAATCGCGGAAATGGAAATGGCGATATAAATGGTTTTTTGTAAAATTATTATTTATCAGATTAGTTTTGTTTAGATAATCTGATATGCTTATCAGATTAGTTTTGTTTTGTGGAGATTATATATCATCTTCAGTCTTTCCTATTGAAGATCATGGTTTGCTTTGTGTGTAGTTGTTTGTACATTTTGAGGCTGTAGGAAATTGTTATAGGGGAAGCCTTCCATTTCAATGTACATAAACATACACATACACATATATTTGGTTAGATCAATAAACTGTATTCCTTGTTTATTAATTTCTTGGATTGATTCACTTTGAATTATATGCCTCTTATGGATGATAAATTTGTGTTAATTCGAGCAATTATCATAATCCTACATGGGCCTATAAAATCATTGATTAATATATGTCATTTGTTTTTTATACATAAAGTTATTGATCGGACTTTTAAACCCTAACAATCAAACTTCAATGCAAATTATATCTCAAAATTTCAAAACACACCAACTAATATTTAGTAAGTAATATCTTAGTATATCAACATTCTCCTTCGAAATTATTAATCAAACCGAGCTTTAAAAATTTCGTCAAAACTTCCAAATCACTTTTTGAGACAAAACTGAGACGAAACAAAACCAAACTATTTTCATAATAATAAGCATCGGTCTTTTTAATCGTTTGAATGTTTGTGTACTACACACGACGGAGGGGAGAGGAAAAAACATATGATAGAATACACAAGGGACAGGAAAAAATATGATTCTTTTGGGACATGTAAGATAAACTGGGGTTGGTTTGTGATATTTATTGCCTCTAACTCTACGTAGAGAATCTCCGTTCAATTGTCATATTTGTTCAAGTTTTTTATTTATTTTAATAAAATTGGTGATGGTTTATGTTTTTTATTATTCAAAAGATATTCTCTTGATAAATTGGTCCCTAATTTTATGGTGATTATCTCTCTTTTTTCCTTTTTTAGAAAATCACACTTTTGTGATTTTTCTCGATGTGCGTTCTTCACATTAAAATTATCATGTGCCTAGTACTTTCAACGTGAACTTAGTTTGGATCAATGTGATAGAATTGAAAGTTATTTTTGGTCATAATTTACGTGTTGGACTTTTTTACTTTTTTTTTTCTTTTTTAATAAATTTATCATTGTGCGTGGAAAAAGGCGAGTTGGGCTTGGTCCTTCACTACACTTGGAATATCAAATTCATCCCCGACATTTTGGGCTTCCTCATGCTTTTCTCGGTGTTTAAAAAAAGCATTTTACTCCCTGAAATTTTATAAAAATTTCACACTTTCTTGATAATTTTATAGGTGACACTTTATCCACTTAATTTTATTATGATAATATGATATTTTACTCATTGTGTTATGATAAATGTAACAATTTATTCCCCTATGTTATAAAATAGTTTGCATGCCTACTCTCAATTTCGGTAAGTGAATTACAATCTTCGGCTGAATGGGGTAAATTGCTTCAAAAAATTTACAGGGTAAATTGAATTTTTTTTCAAATTATAGAGGGGTAAATTAAACATTATACATTTTATAAGGGCTAAATTGGACATTATGTATTTCATAGGGGGTAAATTGCCATTTACATTGTAGAGAAATTGGGTTTGATACCATAATTGCAATGAAAATCTATTCTATGGTACCAAATTTACAATTTCATATCTAATGATATCATGGTACCAAAAAAGCAATTTGTTCAAGCATGTGGTCGGACTCCACACATGAAAAAATAAGTTTATATGAAGAAACATTACTTTCAAGCTATGTATGGATTTACTTTGCATGGGTTTTGACTCACATCAACGGGGTTAAATCTCATTATTAAATAAAGAGTTTGAATAGGTCAATCGGCAGAAATTTTAAGTTTTAGTCACCCAAAATCTACACAACCCTACTTGACATCTATAAAATTATTGATTTGATATATGTCATCAATTTTTTATATATAAAGCTATTGATTAGACATTTACAACCTACTTTAATTTCTTCTTCAAACTCCAACAATCAAACATCAACTCAAATCATATCTCGAAATTTCAAATTCACTACCTATTATTTATTAATATCTTCCTATCCCTATATTACATTGAAATTATTATCCAAATTGAGTTTAAAAGTTTAACTAAAACTTCCATTTCACTTTTTGAGATAAAATCGAGACGAAATCAAGTCAAACTATTTGCATAATAAGCCTTGGTCTTTTTATTTGTTTAGTTTGTTGTGTACTACACACAAGACGGAAGGAAGAGGAAAAACACACAAAACATATGATAAAATATGAATGGGGGAAAAATATTATTTTTTGGGGACTTGTAAAATAAACTGGGGTTGGTTTGTGATATTTATTGCCTCTAACTCTACGTAGAGAATCTTCATAATACATAAAATTGGTGATCCCTATTCCATAATATTTTGATTTTTTTTTAATAGAAAATATCAGATTTGGCTTGTGATTTTTCTCGCTGTACGATCTTCACTTTTAAATAATTTTGTGGCTAATACTTCCAACATCGTGAAATTGTTTGGATCAATATGATAAATTTGAAGTTATATTTGGTCATAATTTGCCTGTTGGATTTTTTCTTTTAATTTAACATTGTGCGTGGAAAAAGACGAGTTGGACTTGGATCCTTGACCACACTCGGAATATTAAATTAGTCCCCGACATTTTGGGCTTCCTTAGGCTTCCCATTTAGTGCAACAATTTTAATATCAAACAAAGAATAAGACTTGTTGGGCCCAAAACAACCTGTTGTTTATAAAAGTTAGTCATTGGGCCATCCAATAGCACTTTTAGGTTTTACAGTATATATCAGGTGCACCATATAGGGCGCGGTCAATGGGCGGATTTAAATTCGGATCCGAATTTGAATTCGATCTGATTTATTAGGATAATTGTCCAATTAATGATATGATGGACTCCGTAATTAGTATTATATAGAGCGAATATGGATTTAGGCTGATCTGATCCGTTACATATCGGTATTCGATATATATTATTATATGTTGTTTATATATTTAAACCAAAATAAAAATAAAACTATCTATATTCCACTAAAAAGTTTACTATATTAATAATAATGGGAAAATTGCTTTTTTGGTACCACATGATAGACTGACTTGCACTTTTGGTACCACTGTATACGAAAATGCAAATTTGGTACCATAGGATATATTTTCATTGCAATTTTGGTATCAAACCCAATTTTTCTACAAAGTTAATGGCAATTTACCCCCCTATGAAATGAATAATGTTCAATTTATCCCTTTATAATTTGAAAAAAATCAATTTACCCCCTATAAAATTTTAATAAAGCAATTTAACCCCTTTAATCGGAGATTATAACTCACTTGCCAAAATTGAGAGTATGCATACAAACTATTTTATTTAACATAGGGGTAAATTGCCACATTTATCATAACACAATGGATAAAAAATCACATTATCATAATAAAAGTGGATTAAGTGTCACCTATAAAAATATCAGGGAGGCGATGTGAAATTTTTACAAAATTTCAAGGGATAAAATGCTATTTTATAAACAACGAGGGGTTAAATTGAACATTATGCATTTAGTAGGGGGTAAATTGCCATTAACTTTGTAGAAAAATTGGGTTTGGTACCAAAATTGCAATGAAAACCTATCATATGGTACCAAATTTGCATTTCCATATCCAATGGTACCAAAAGTGCAAGTCAGTCTATCCTATGGTACCAAAAAAGCAATTTTTCCTAATAATAATCTTAAAAAGAAATGTATAAGAGATATTGTTGGACTAGTATGATAACTAATTGGGCATTATTAATTTATGCTATTTAATAAGAAAAAGCAAAATCCTAACAATTCATCCTTCAATTTTTGTCTTCTCTTTCATTTATCAATATTGAGTTTTCTTCTTCTTTATCTCAGTTTATATATTTTTATTTATTACTTTGTTCTAACTTTTATCGTTCATATTTGTCCACCATATTCCATCTTCTACAATTTTTAGGCAATAATTTCAATGAAATAAGTAACATGTTACATTTTTAATTAATGATGATGGAATCTGCAAGTGATTTGGAGAAAAACGCAAAAAAATAAATAAATAAATAAATGTGCTAAACTGCTCCGAATAAATCTAATAATTTATTCGAATCAGGTTGCTAATATTCAAGATCCGAGCACGTTTGGATCCAAATAAAAGAAATGGAAATCAGACTCGAATCCGGATCAATCCAATCTATTCCGAGTCCAACCCATTGACAGCCCCTAGCACCATATATCATGTTTAATTATGTTATGTGGGAGCAGGGCTGTCAATGGGGCGGATTTCAATTTGAATCTGATTCAAGTCCGACCTGATGTATTAGGATTCTAAATCGATTAGAGATTCAATAGATCTAATCATATTTTAAATATTTGAAAATAATTATGTTGAAAGGATATGGATTTAAATCAATCTGATTTGTTAGAGATCCGTATTCGACAATAAATAAATAAATTATATATTCACATAATATTTTATTAAAATAAATAATATTAATAATATTTTACAATTAGATTAAGATAACAATAGTAAATACATTCATAAGTACAATTTTATGCATATTTTCTTCCAAAAATATTAAACATGTGAGATAAATTTAAAATATCATAAAATTATAAAATTTGTTTTAAGAAAAATATATTAGTAAATTTTGAATCAAAAGATTCCATATCCGATCGAATTCGGTCAAAATTCAATGGAGAAGGAAAATCTAAATTCGAGTTACATATGAATCCACACGTATTCTATTTGAAATAAATGAATACGAATTTTGGTCGAGTCTGATCCGACTCGAGTGTCATGCATTGACAGCCCTATGTGGGAGTTTGTTAACTTATAAAACTGTTGACAACCACACTTCTTTATACCCCAGTCTGTTCAGCAGATAGAGAGCATATAAATTTTGTGCCCTTTTTTGCTTTTGCATAGAACTTTGCTCCACGATTGAGATGGGTATTATTGGAAAAGAAAAGCTACCTTGCTTTCAAAATTAAATTATTTAGGATGACTTATGTTTGGGGAAAATTGTTTTTTTGGTACTATAGGATAGGCTGACTTGCACTTTTGGTACCATTGAATATGAAAATACAAATTTGGTACCATAGGATAGGTTTTCATTGCAATTTTGGTACCAAACCCAATTTTTCTACAAAGTTAATGGCAATTTACCCCATATGAAGTGCATAATGTTCAATTTATCTCTCTATAATTTGAAAAAAATTAATTTACCCCCTGTAAAATTTTAATGAAGCAATTTACCCCCTTTAGCCGGGGATTGTAACTCACTTGCCGAAATTGAGAGTATGCATGCAATTCTAGGCAGTCCTTTGCCTGATGAGGAAGTATCTCCCATACCTAATTCAAGATGGTCACGATCCCGTACGGGCAAGTCTGGAAACTGATGGTCCAGCTTGTCGCGTCCCTCGGTTAAAAAGTCTTCCAAGACTTTTTGAGGCGAATATGGGGCCTGTTTGGCCACATTATTTAACATAGGGGGATAAATTGCCACATTTATCATAAGACAATGGGTAAAAAATCACATTATCAAAATAAAAGTAGATTAAGTGCCTCCTATAAAAATATCAGGGAGGCGATGTGAAATTTTTACAAAATTTCAAGGGGTAAAATGCTCTTTTTTAAACCACGATGAGTAAATTGAACATTATGCATTTAGTAGGGGGTAAATTGCCATTAACTTTGTAGAAATATTGGGTTTGGTACCAAAATTGCAATGAAAACCTATCCTATGATATCAAATTTGCATTTTCATATCCAATGGTACCAAAAGTGCAAGTCAGCCTATCCTATGGTACCAAAAAAACAATTTCCCCTTATGTTTGAGAGTAACATGAGAATCTACTTTAAATAAAAAGAGGTAAATGACTTTATATTCTATGATTTTAAAAGTTAACCGTATTTCGGTGTTTGAGTGTGACCCCAATGGAGGACTGAGTTTTTCCTAGCGCAGGTTGATATGATATATGGAAAATTACGATGATTTGATGCTTTCAAAATTGATGATTTAGTGAGTTACTGAGCTAAAGTTTTATGCGAATTTTTTTTATCAATTTTTCATGATACTGGATTAGAAATTGCTTTTGGTTTTTACATGGGAGCCAAATGAAAAACTATTCCTTGTGCTTTGTCTGATTAGTAAAATCTGTCTTATGTTATTTTTATTAGCAAAAATTCTCCAATATTTTTTATTAGGAAAGACTACATTGTCTTCTTTTTTTATTAGCAAAATTACTTCATAAATTGTAGGGAGGTTATTGTCAAATTTTTTGGAAGTTATGTCATTTTTAATTTTTTTTTCAAATTTTTAAGTGAGAAGGATTTTTTGTTGCATATTTTGGTGGAGGTATAATTGATATTTTGGCTTTGGGAGGAGCTTAATAAATCGTAGGGAGGTTTTTGCTAATATTGTCATTTTTAAAATTAATTGACAAGTTATTGGGCATGGCGGATCCGATATCACTTAAACTGCAATATAGATTTTATTTGAAAATAACTTTTAGTAGGGACTAACTTTGAAAAAAAAACTTAAAACGAATGGCTCTGTAAAAAGTTAATGATAAGGAGGACTATAAGCGGTGATCACCCTAAATTTTTATACAATAAAGAGGACCATAAGTGTTATTCCAAAATTCAAAACTAATTAGTATATGTTGGATAAGGATGAAGATGAAGGCACTGAAGACAATTTGTAAAGGGAGGTTTTGAAGGATTCCAAAACTTCAAGATTGGCTAAGTATGGAGTAACTTAGCTGATGATCCCTTAGAAGAATTTTTGACTAAGTAATGAAGACATCAGAAGAGTCAAATTTCAAGGTCCAAGACTTCTGATCTGCTGAAAGGAAAATTATCAGACTGATGAAGATCAGCCGACTCAAATCAGATTTGTTCAAGTTTGAGATCAGCCGAGTACACCATCAGACTTGTAGTTTCGTCAGCCAAGTGAAGAAGATCATGAAGTGTTCCCAACGGTAATAAATGCCCCTTGGAGTAATAAATGCTGAAGTACAAGGTTATTAAAGACAAATGATTGAAGAAATGCTTCGCATCAGCTGGGTGCATTTAATGCTGCCTGCAGAATAGTACTGTTCATAGTACGGACAGACTGCAAAAGAGCCGTTCGCGGATTTTAAGGACCAGTACTCGAGGAATTTGAATCCTGTCTCTCTTCAACGGACATTTTTCAATCCTCAAGTATAAATAGCTGAAAGAGACGAAGAAGAAATAAGCAACACACTTCCTGAGAGAAATTTCCGAAGCAAAATTCTTTAAGTCTCAAGAACAGCTCACTCATCAGCTGAGTCATTTGTTGACGAAAGCAGAGTTGAAGAATCAAGAAAAATACATCTTCTGAGTGATTTTGTAATCAAGAGTGTTGTGAGAAGTAGATATCCGTCTAAGTGAGTGATATTACTTCAGAGAAGTAGGATTTCTTTGTGATTTCTTACTGCGCACTTGTGGCCGTTTCATTTGTTGATTGGCGCAAGCAGAGTATACTGTAAACTTTGTGATTATAGTATAACCCAAGATCTGTGTGACTTGGAAGAGTGGACTAAAGGATATTCAAATCCATATAACCACTATAAAAATTACTTGTGTTTTTACATCGCTTTTAAACTTGCATATTTTCAGTTTGCATAAAACACATTAACTTAACTGTTTGAAAAAGAATTTAAAGGAGTTTATAAAACTGGGGAAACATTTTGTCAAACTACTAAGATTACTTGTGAAAAACACTTTGAAAATCCGCTGCAAGTACTCTAAGTATTAAAACTGATTTTAGCAAAATCAGCTAAGTAATAATCAGACGAGTGGTCAACAAGGCTGTTCAAAGATTTGTTCGCGAACAGAACTGCAACTAACTAATCTGATCAGCTTAGTCTGTTCAGTTAAAGTGAAAGTTTTAAAGTTAAATTTGAAGAAAATTTTTAAAGAGGTTTATTCACCCCCCCCCCTCTAAACCTCTTCTGACCACTTGGGACCAACAAGTGGTATCAGAGCAGGTGGTTCATTAGAATCAGCTGCCTGATCAACGAGCTTGATCCAAGTGTTTTTCAAAGGTTTTCAAACTTTTTCAAAAGAGCATATTTTTGAAAAATCAAAACTTTTGAAAAATGGATTGTATCAGTCATGTTCCCCACATTGCTGGTATGTCCTTTGAGGACTGGAAGATTAGAATGGAAATCTTTCTAGCAGCCTATAATGACAACATGTACACATGTATCATTAAAGGTCCATTCAAATTCACCAAGACCATTATAGTTGATGAAGCTGAACTGGTGGTGGAAAAAGATTTGACAGAGATGACAGCCGAAGAAATAAAGCTGTTTAACCTGGATAAAGTTGGCCGTTTCATCATGACCAAAGCCCTGGATAATGATCGGTTTGACAAGGTCAAACATTGCAAAACTGCAAAGGAGATGTGGGACAAGGTTCGTGACATGAGTGAAGGAAACGACGCCATCAAAGAGCATCAGCTCAGTGTTGCCTTGGAAAAGCTGGACAACTTCAAAATGAAATCTGGAGAGACCATTGATCAGATGGATACCAGGTTTACCAGAACATTGAATGAAGTCCTAAAGCTGGGAAAGACCTTTACTGACAAGGAGATCACTGTCAGAGTTCTGAAGGCCCTACCCCCCAAGTTCAACATGAAAGTGACAGCTATGGAAGAATCAAGAGATTTGGGAAAAATCTCTCTTACAGAGCTGTTCTCCGTACTCAAGGCGTATGAGTATAAACTGCCTAGAATGGGTGTTGAAGAAACCTCAACTTCAAGTCCCACAGCTGCACTTGTTGCTGCTGAAAATCCAAGAAGACCAGCACATAGAAGCCAAGATGTGGACTCATATGATGAAGCATCACTACTCAACAAGAAGGAGTACACTGCTGGAGATGTAGCCTTATTGATGAACAACTTCAAGAAGTTCTATAAGAGAAAAATGAAAAACAAATACAATCATGCTACTTCTACTTCTAAACCTAACTCTTCTTCTCAAGAGAAAGATGATTATAAAGCAAAACTAATGTGTTATAACTGCAGGAAATTGGGACATTTCATCAGAGACTGTCCATATCCAAAAGCAGAGAAATACACTGAGGAAGAGAAGAGAATCAGAAAGGAAAGAAAGCATCAAAGAGGGAAAGCAATGGTAGCTGAAGCAGAAAAGCTTGCTGCTGTCTACTCATCTGATTCAGATTCAGACACATCTGATGAAGAATCTTCTGATGAAGAGAAACCTGCTCTCCTCTGCCTGATGGCTAAGGAATCTGATGACTCAGAGGATGAGGTAACTCCTCCAGAAAATGAACTATTTAATTCTCTAGAGCAAATGATGTTGAACAATACTACTATTGCTGGAGAATTTYTTAAGCTTAAGGAAGAGATGAGCTTGCTAAAAGAGCAAAATAACTCAATGAAACTTAAAGCTGAAAAGCCTAAAGAATCAGCTGAGTATAAACAGCTTGAGCAAGAGCATGAATCTCTGAAAGCTGAATGTGAGATCTATAAAGGAAAAATCATGGAACTTGAGAAAATTATCGAGTCTCATGATAAGTCAACTGTTGCATCCATGCCTACATCTAGTAAACAGGAGACACCTTTAGAAAAGGATAAATTAGAATTGAATCATACTGAAAAATTCATCTTTGCTGACAATAGTAAGGTCATTCTGTATGTTCAAACTTCTAAACCTACCTCATCTGAGAAAGTGGTAAAGGAGAAGAAATCTCCTAAGGCTAAAAAGAGCAAAGAGCCTAGTGTAGAAAAAAAAGACTAGTAAACCCAAACAGAAGAGTCCTAGGAAGTCTTCTGATAAGGTTAAGACTAATCAGACTAGTGAGAAAACTAAGTCGTCTGTCAATGAGCAAGCTGTAAGTAAACCAAAGAAGCATAAGAACAAGAAAAATCAAAATGCTTGGTATGGAAATGAGTCATATTATGTGCAACCTGCTGCATATCATCCTATGTATCATGCACCTCAATTTCCTAGTTACTATGCACCTTATCCTGCTCATCCAATGCATGCATATCCTCCTTATCATGCACCTTACCCTGCTTATGAACATTATTCTTATCATACTGATCATCAACATGACTTATCTGATAACTATGATGAAAATAGAACTGTTCATGCTCCTGTCAAAACTCAGAAACCTAAGAAGCCTAAGACTTCAACATCTTGGGTTGTCAAAGGTGGAACTAATCCTCCAGGACCCTCTCAATAAGGGTACCTAAAACAATTTTATTTTTGTTTTGTAGGTTAGGATTAGGAGTAGGAGTAAAGTAGAGAAGATTTGGTACTTGGACAGTGGATGTTCAAGACACATGTGTGGAAACATACATGAGCTGACTGATGCAGTTGCTGTGGATGGTCCAAAAGTTACTTTTGGGGACAGCAAAGAAGGCAAGATTAAAGCTAAAGGAAGGTTAATCAGAGGGAACATAGAGATATCTGACGTCTCATATGTCAAAGGCCTCAAATATAATCTGCTGAGCATAAGTCAATTTTGTGACAAAGGGTATTCAGTTATCTTCTCAACAGATAAGTGCTATGTTGAACAGATTGGTACAAAGAAGGTAATTTTATCTGGAAGACGACAAGGAAATATCTACATAGTTGACTGGAATTCTGCTGACAAGAATTCAAACGTTTGTTTGGTGGCATCAACACCTAGTGAAGTTAGTTGGATGTGGCACAAAAGAATGAATCATTTAAACTTCAAGACCATCAACAGATTAATCAAGAATGATTTGGTAGAAGGGATTCCTAAAACAGTCATGAGCAAAGATAAGCTCTGTGACGCCTGTCAGAAGGGTAAACAAATCAAGTCATCGTTCAAAAGCAAGAAGCATCAATCTTCTGGAAGAATATTGGAGCTGCTACACATGGACTTATTTGGACCCATTGATCCAGTCAGCAACGGTGGAAAGAAATACTGCCTAGCTGTTGTGGATGATTATTCAAGATATACTTGGGTGATTTTCATGAAGAAGAAAAGTGAAACCAAGGAACATCTTACCAATCTGATGGAACTGATCCAGAATGAGAAGAGTATCAAAATATTGAAGATCAGATCAGATAGAGGGACAGAGTTCACAAACTCTACTGTTGAAGAGTATTGTAATGTCAAAGGAATACATCATGAGTATTCAGCTGCTAGAACCCCTCAACAGAATGGTGTTGCTGAAAGGAGAAACAAAACACTGAAGGAAGCTGTCAGAACTATGATAGCTGAAGCAAAGCTGCCACAAAGATTTTGGGCAGAAGCAACAAATACAACATGTTTTACACAAAACAGATGCATGATCAACAAGCACCAAAACAAGACTCCATATGAAGTTTGGAACAACAGGAAGCCAAACATTCATTACTTTAAGATATTTGGTTGTAAATGCTATGTTTTAAATAATGGTAAAAATCCCCTTACTGCATTTGCAGAAAAGGCTGATGAAGCTGTCTTTGTAGGATACTCAACTATTAGTAAAGCTTATAGAGTTTTTAATAAAAGAACATTACTAATAGAAGAATCCATTCATGTAGTATTTGATGAGCCAAGTCAATCTTCTGAAAAGAATCAAAATGTTAATCAAGATATGTCTACTGATTTACAGAAGATGAATGTCGGAAAGAATGAAGAATATGTTCCCATCATACTACCTGATCTCAACTCAGCTGATAACTCAAGTGCTGTTCAAAATCACAGAGCTGATTGTCTAACAGACGAGTTGCAAACAGCTGATAGACCAGAGACTGTTCAACAGACAACAAATGTTCAACAGACTACTACTGTATCTCCAACAGTAGTGTTGCAAGATCAAGACAAAGGACAACATTATGATTTGCAACCTGATCTCAGATGGCTCAGAAATCACCCACCAGAATTAGTGATTGGTGATCCTTTAGACAGAGTGAAAACAAGAAGAGCTGCTGCACAAGATGCTATGTTTGCTAGTTTTCTATCTCAAATTGAGCCTAAACAGATTGAAGAAGCTCTTAGTGACTCCAACTGGATTGAAGCCATGCAGGTGGAGCTAAATCAATTTGAAAGGAATGAAGTCTGGTACTTAGTTCCTAGACCAAGTCATCAAAGAGTCATTGGCACTAAGTGGGTATTCAGAAATAAAATGAATGAAGATGGTGAAGTCACCAGAAACAAAGCAAGATTAGTGGCCAAAGGTTACTGCCAAGAAGAAGGCATTGACTTTGATGAAACATTTGCACCTGTAGCAAGACTAGAGGCAATCAGACTCTTTCTTGCCTACGCTGCTCACAAGAATTTCACAGTCTATCAGATGGATGTGAAATCAGCTTTTCTCAATGGAGAATTGCAAGAAGAAGTTTATGTTGAACAACCTCCTGGATTTGAAGCTTATCAAGAAGAGGACAAAGTATATCGTCTGAAGAAAGCTCTTTATGGACTGAAACAGGCTCCAAGAGCATGGTATGATACTTTATCTAACTTTCTTTTAATTAAAGGATTTCGCAAAGGTAAAGTTGACAAGACCTTATTCACTATTGAATGGGAAGAACATATTTTGCTTGTGCAAATTTATGTGGACGATATTATTTTTGGTTCAACTAATCAACAGATGTGTGATAAGTTCTCAAAGCTGATGCAGAACAAGTTTGAAATGAGCATGATGGGAGAACTTAACTATTTTCTTGGTTTGCAAGTTAGACAGTTGCCTGATGGAATCTTCATCAGCCAAGGAAAATACACAAAGGATCTGTTCAAAAAATTTGGTATGGAAACCAGCCCTACTGCTACTATTCCAATGTCTACAAGTCTTCGCTTGGATAAAGATGAAGATGGCAAATCTGTGGACATAACCAAATACAGAGGCATTATTGGGTCACTGTTATATCTAACAGCCAGCAGACATGATATCATGTACTCTGTTGGGGTCTGTGCAAGATTCCAATCAAATCCCAAAGAATCTCATCTCTTAGCTGCCAAGAGAATATTGAAATATATTAAGGGCACTCAAGAATTGGGATTGTGGTACCCTAGAGAGTCTGGATTTGAGCTAATTGGATATTCAGATTCTGACCTTGTAGGCTGCAAGATTGACAGAAAAAGCACAACAGGTGCCTGTCAGTTCTTAGGTAGTCGTCTGATCTCATGGATGAGTAAGAAACAGACTTCAGTTTCTATATCTACTGCTGAAGCTGAATATATAGCTGCTGGAGCTTGTTGTGCACAAATCTTATGGTTGAAACATCAACTAGAAGACTACAACATCAAAATCAGTGGAATACCAATCTACTGTGACAATACAAGTGCAATCAGTCTCACTCAGAATACTACAAGTCATTCAAGGACTAAACATATTGAGATCAAACATCATTTTATTAGAGATCACGTGGAGAAAGGAAATGTCATGATAGAATATGTGTTTACTGAAAATCAGATTGCTGACATCTTCACTAAACCTCTAAGTGAGACAAGGTTTTCAACTCTAAGAGCTGAACTGGGATTATTAAAATTAGATGCATAAGCTGAGGGGGAACTCATCAGAAGACTAGAGTTCAACAGCTTACTCATCATACTTATCTTCAAGGATTAACTTTCAACAGACTAGTTAACTTATGAATTCTTAAACTCAGGGGAACGTGTAAGACTAGCGGTACTTCTGAATTAAAGATGAAATTTGTTAATGACAGTTAGTTGAAGTTATGTTTTCAACAGAAGACTCAACTATCGAAGAATAAAGCTATATTATCTGGCTGGATTGACAAACAGCTGAGGAAGGTTATCAGCTATTGGCATTCTCTGATAACAACATTGTCATCAGGACAGTAGTCCATCAGATAAGTACTTATTATATTCACCTGATTACTTAAATAAAAGCGAACTATTTAAAACGTTTATTCAAAACACGCTTTTATAAGTAACTGTCGGGCGGTACATATTCCCGCTCTTCATTAAATATCTTTTGAATTTGAAAGGTCGTAACTGACGCCGCACGATCAGCACTGACAGAAAAACGGTTGGCAGATATCACGGAAACCGAAATATCCCAACTCTATAAATCCTTGTCTGATCAGTCGAGTAGCTCTTTACGAACCCTAAACTTTCAAAAGTACTTGTGAGAATTAAGCAATTTTCCTGCAAAATCTCTTCGTTTTTCTCTCTAATTTCTACAGATCTACAATGGCTGCTGAAGGCATGTACCTAGTATATGATTCCTACTACCAAACTGGCACACAACTGATGAAGGAGCTTCTGGAGAAGTTCAAATCTGCAACTTTGGTGAACTTCTTGGAGTATCATGAAGGAGTAATCTGGACTAACCAGGTTATGGAATACTACAGTACGGCCAAAGTTGATTTCGAGAAGTTGGAAATTACTGCTACAGTTGGTGACAAATCTGTTGTCATCACTCCTGCCGTTCTCCACGAACAGTTTGGGCTTCGTAACAGTGGACGTCATGATGTCACTGTGTTAACTGAAGCAAAATACCAAGAGTTTTGGGCGATCTGCGCCAAGGAAGGGGAGATACTGTTTGGGAATATCAGGAAGAGACAGCTGAAGGACGAGTATCAGCGGATGGCTGATATCGTGGCAAAACTGATGGAAAACTGCACCTTCTCCCTTGATGCTGTTACAATGAAGAGATTCAGCATCATGGCTGCTATTTATTATGGATTGGAAGTCAACTGGTCCATGATCATCTGGTACATCTTTGCTGAGTTCCTTGAAGTAAAGAAAGGAAAAGAACCTCACACAAACCACAGGATAACTCTCAGCTACCTATTGTCTCATCTGGGATGCACTATGAAAAATGGCAAGGAAATTCACAAATCCAAGGCCATGAACAAATACCTGGCTGTTCAAAAGAGGAAGGCTGATGAGCCTGAAGAAGCTGATGAGGAACCAAAAGAGGTTCCTGCCAAAAGGCAAAGGAAACTGGTAAAAACTGCTGATTTAGCTGTTGAGACCAGAAAGAAGAAGGCTGCTGATAAGCCTAAGGAAAAGGTTCCTAAGAAGGTGGAGAAAGTGACTTCTGCTGTTGAAGCCACTAAAGTTATTGGAAACATAATTGCTGATGTAAGGACTGGATCCCCTGCATCACCATCAAGAACTCCATCAGCAGAAAGGCCTGCTGAAGGTATCTCTCAAAGAACTAGAAGCCAACAGAGAGATACAGCTGCTTCTACCTACCGTGAAGGAAGGACCAAAAAGTCTGCCAGAAAGCAGATGACTTTTATTGAAGCACCAACGGACTTGGAAAATGTAGCTAGGGAAGACCCTGACGCTGCTGAAAGGCCTGCTGAAACAGTTGAGACTGTTGAAACTGACAAAGCTGATGAGCAACAGCCAAGTCAAGTCACACCAACAGCTGAGGTTGCTCAACCTCAAGAAGATCCAGATGTCCAAATCATCCATCCTATAGCTGCTGATCCTATATCATCTGCTGGACCAGCCCCTGCTGATAAAGGCAAAAGAAAAATAGTGCTAAGGAAAAAGAAGGTTTCCAAAGCTGACAAGAAAGCAAGGGAGGAGGCTGAACAGAGGAAGCTGGATGAAGCTGAGGAAAAGAAAGCACTTGAGCTAAGCAAAGCTCAAGAAGCTAAGGATGAAGCCAGGAGGCACATGTCTGAGGCAGAAAGAAAAGCTGCTGAAGATGCTGAACTGGCTATGGTGATTGAAATGAGCAAAGTTGATGCCTATGGACCTGTCCATGGAGGTGGCATCAAGATTGGAGAGAGACAACAGGTTGAATAAGTCAATAACAGAACTTCAAAATATGAAGTAGTTAGCTGATGAAGAACGTTGGGTTCTGACTTGGCTGAAAACAAACTCCATTCAAAAGGCCCTAGATCCCAGCTATGTAAGAGATGTCATGCATAGTTATGCAAAAGGCTTTGCATTGGAGGAGGCCAAGAAGATTCAAAGCACCCTGCCTGATAAGAAGAAGAAATCTGAAGATGCTGAAGAAAGGGCAATTAAATTTGCTGTTATGACCGCCTTGAAGAGATGGGCAAAAAGGTCAAAGTATCAGCAAGGTTGTTCAAGTGACTTGCCACTACTTCCAAGCATTCAGCAGATAATATTTGGCAAGGAAGTGCAACCGTTCTATGAAGTGCCAAAAGGGAATAATGCTTTCGTTAACCCCTGGATCATTGTGAGGCAGATCAGACAAACTACTTGCTTCAATGATGATGGCACTATCACCAACCTGGTCTATGATGACGTCACTGATGAACATAAAGCTGCGGCCAAGTCTGCTGACCAGCCTGAAGACAAGTCTGCTGATCAGACTGCTGACAAGTCTGCTGAAAAGGTTGCTGATGAACCCTTAGCCATTGAGTGGAATGCTAAGGATTCTGAAGATCATCAGGACGAAAAGATGGAAGATATTCCTGTCCACCAGGAGATTGAAGAAAAGGATGAAGCTGCTGCTTCTGCTTCATCATGTGATGAACACTCATCACTGATGGAAGCTTTCCAGATGTTGATGGAAAATTCTATGAAGGAACTGGAAGAGAAGCATCAACAGCAGCTGATGAAGGTCAAGGAGGAGCTGAAGACTGAGCTTAAGGAAGAATTGACAGAATCAAACAAACTTCAACTGGAAACTGTGCAACAGTCTACAGAAAAGATCATCAAGACTGAAATCACAAGTATTCCTATTCCTCAAGATCATTCCTTGCAGTTAGTGCACAGCTTGAGAGACCTGAACAAGAATGTTGAAGATGTGAAGGGTGATGTCAACCACCTTCATAGTGCTTTACAGACAGCTGAGCACAAAATAGCATACTTAACTGCAACCTTCATTAAAGTCAGTGAAGAGGAGAAGGAAATCAATTTAGGAATGTTGCGTGAAATGTCAACTGCTGCACAAGCAATCCAAAATGAAATTGCAACTATAAACCTTAATATTGACTACTTCAATGATAAGACTGACGTCATTAGCACTGATATTCATCATCTTACAGCAAGTCACGATGTTGTCAATCAGAATCTGAAAGCTCTGTGTGCTGAAGTGAAGATTCCAACAGTTGCGCTCAACCCTACTGTTACACCTTCAAATGTCATCAATTCTGATGATGACAAAAAGGGGGAAGATATAGAAGGAGAACCAGCTAAGGAAACTGCTGCTGCAACTATTGAAGCCAAGGAAACAGAAGACACTGCTGACAAGACTGAAAAACTTGGAAAGGTAGAAGAAGAAGAAAAGATTGAAAAAGAAACTACCAAGTACAAGAACACTGAATCTGCCAAGAAAGCAATGGAGCTGATCAAAGAACAGCAACTCAAAGAGAAGATGGAAGCTGCCAAAGCAATCTTGGAAGAAGAAGCTGATGATGAAGAAGATGACGAAGAGTCATCTTATGAATATGAAGAAGTGCTTGAAGGATCAGATGAAGAAGCTGATAGTTAGAAATTGTAAAATCCTTGTAATCAGTTCACTTCTATCTATTCTTTAGAAATCTCATCTGATGAACTTATATCTTGTAATTCTTTTTCAACATTAATGAAAAGTCAAGTTCAATCCAATAAACTTTTTCTATCTCAGAAAATTTTGAGGATTACATTCTTTAGCTTAGGTATTTAACAGGTACTTAGCTGAAGTTTTGTCATCATCAAAAAGGGGGAAATTGTTGGATAAGGATGAAGATGAAGGCACTGAAGACAATTTGTAAAGGGAGGTTTTGAAGGATTCCAAAACTTCAAGATTGGCTAAGTATGGAGTAACTTAGCTGATGATCCCTTAGAAGAATTTTTGACTAAGTAATGAAGACATCAGAAGAGTCAAATTTCAAGGTCCAAGACTTCTGATCTGCTGAAAGGAAAGTTATCAGACTGATGAAGATCAGCCGACTCAAATCAGATTTGTTCAAGTTTGAGATCAGCCGAGTACACCATCAGACTTGTAGTTTCGTCAGCCAAGTGAAGAAGATCATGAAGTGTTCCCAACGGTAATAAATGCCCCTTGGAGTAATAAATGCTGAAGTACAAGGTTATTAAAGACAAATGATTGAAGAAATGCTTCGCATCAGCTGGGTGCATTTAATGCTGCCTGCAGAATAGTACTGTTCATAGTACGGACAGACTGCAAAAGAGCCGTTCGCGGATTTTAAGGACCAGTACTCGAGGAATTTGAATCCTGTCTCTCTTCAACGGACATTTTTCAATCCTCAAGTATAAATAGCTGAAAGAGACGAAGAAGAAATAAGCAACACACTTCCTGAGAGAAATTTCCGAAGCAAAATTCTTTAAGTCTCAAGAACAGCTCACTCATCAGCTGAGTCATTTGTTGACGAAAGCAGAGTTGAAGAATCAAGAAAAATACATCTTCTGAGTGATTTTGTAATCAAGAGTGTTGTGAGAAGTAGATATCCGTCTAAGTGAGTGAAATGCTAAGGATTCTGAAGATCATCAGGACGAAAAGATGGAAGATATTCCTGTCCACCAGGAGATTGAAGAAAAGGATGAAGCTGCTGCTTCTGCTTCATCATGTGATGAACACTCATCACTGATGGAAGCTTTCCAGATGTTGATGGAAAATTCTATGAAGGAACTGGAAGAGAAGCATCAACAGCAGCTGATGAAGGTCAAGGAGGAGCTGAAGACTGAGCTTAAGGAAGAATTGACAGAATCAAACAAACTTCAACTGGAAACTGTGCAACAGTCTACAGAAAAGATCATCAAGACTGAAATCACAAGTATTCCTATTCCTCAAGATCATTCCTTGCAGTTAGTGCACAGCTTGAGAGACCTGAACAAGAATGTTGAAGATGTGAAGGGTGATGTCAACCACCTTCATAGTGCTTTACAGACAGCTGAGCACAAAATAGCATACTTAACTGCAACCTTCATTAAAGTCAGTGAAGAGGAGAAGGAAATCAATTTAGGAATGTTGCGTGAAATGTCAACTGCTGCACAAGCAATCCAAAATGAAATTGCAACTATAAACCTTAATATTGACTACTTCAATGATAAGACTGACGTCATTAGCACTGATATTCATCATCTTACAGCAAGTCACGATGTTGTCAATCAGAATCTGAAAGCTCTGTGTGCTGAAGTGAAGATTCCAACAGTTGCGCTCAACCCTACTGTTACACCTTCAAATGTCATCAATTCTGATGATGACAAAAAGGGGGAAGATATAGAAGGAGAACCAGCTAAGGAAACTGCTGCTGCAACTATTGAAGCCAAGGAAACAGAAGACACTGCTGACAAGACTGAAAAACTTGGAAAGGTAGAAGAAGAAGAAAAGATTGAAAAAGAAACTACCAAGTACAAGAACACTGAATCTGCCAAGAAAGCAATGGAGCTGATCAAAGAACAGCAACTCAAAGAGAAGATGGAAGCTGCCAAAGCAATCTTGGAAGAAGAAGCTGATGATGAAGAAGATGACGAAGAGTCATCTTATGAATATGAAGAAGTGCTTGAAGGATCAGATGAAGAAGCTGATAGTTAGAAATTGTAAAATCCTTGTAATCAGTTCACTTCTATCTATTCTTTAGAAATCTCATCTGATGAACTTATATCTTGTAATTCTTTTTCAACATTAATGAAAAGTCAAGTTCAATCCAATAAACTTTTTCTATCTCAGAAAATTTTGAGGATTACATTCTTTAGCTTAGGTATTTAACAGGTACTTAGCTGAAGTTTTGTCATCATCAAAAAGGGGGAAATTGTTGGATAAGGATGAAGATGAAGGCACTGAAGACAATTTGTAAAGGGAGGTTTTGAAGGATTCCAAAACTTCAAGATTGGCTAAGTATGGAGTAACTTAGCTGATGATCCCTTAGAAGAATTTTTGACTAAGTAATGAAGACATCAGAAGAGTCAAATTTCAAGGTCCAAGACTTCTGATCTGCTGAAAGGAAAGTTATCAGACTGATGAAGATCAGCCGACTCAAATCAGATTTGTTCAAGTTTGAGATCAGCCGAGTACACCATCAGACTTGTAGTTTCGTCAGCCAAGTGAAGAAGATCATGAAGTGTTCCCAACGGTAATAAATGCCCCTTGGAGTAATAAATGCTGAAGTACAAGGTTATTAAAGACAAATGATTGAAGAAATGCTTCGCATCAGCTGGGTGCATTTAATGCTGCCTGCAGAATAGTACTGTTCATAGTACGGACAGACTGCAAAAGAGCCGTTCGCGGATTTTAAGGACCAGTACTCGAGGAATTTGAATCCTGTCTCTCTTCAACGGACATTTTTCAATCCTCAAGTATAAATAGCTGAAAGAGACGAAGAAGAAATAAGCAACACACTTCCTGAGAGAAATTTCCGAAGCAAAATTCTTTAAGTCTCAAGAACAGCTCACTCATCAGCTGAGTCATTTGTTGACGAAAGCAGAGTTGAAGAATCAAGAAAAATACATCTTCTGAGTGATTTTGTAATCAAGAGTGTTGTGAGAAGTAGATATCCGTCTAAGTGAGTGAAATGCTAAGGATTCTGAAGATCATCAGGACGAAAAGATGGAAGATATTCCTGTCCACCAGGAGATTGAAGAAAAGGATGAAGCTGCTGCTTCTGCTTCATCATGTGATGAACACTCATCACTGATGGAAGCTTTCCAGATGTTGATGGAAAATTCTATGAAGGAACTGGAAGAGAAGCATCAACAGCAGCTGATGAAGGTCAAGGAGGAGCTGAAGACTGAGCTTAAGGAAGAATTGACAGAATCAAACAAACTTCAACTGGAAACTGTGCAACAGTCTACAGAAAAGATCATCAAGACTGAAATCACAAGTATTCCTATTCCTCAAGATCATTCCTTGCAGTTAGTGCACAGCTTGAGAGACCTGAACAAGAATGTTGAAGATGTGAAGGGTGATGTCAACCACCTTCATAGTGCTTTACAGACAGCTGAGCACAAAATAGCATACTTAACTGCAACCTTCATTAAAGTCAGTGAAGAGGAGAAGGAAATCAATTTAGGAATGTTGCGTGAAATGTCAACTGCTGCACAAGCAATCCAAAATGAAATTGCAACTATAAACCTTAATATTGACTACTTCAATGATAAGACTGACGTCATTAGCACTGATATTCATCATCTTACAGCAAGTCACGATGTTGTCAATCAGAATCTGAAAGCTCTGTGTGCTGAAGTGAAGATTCCAACAGTTGCGCTCAACCCTACTGTTACACCTTCAAATGTCATCAATTCTGATGATGACAAAAAGGGGGAAGATATAGAAGGAGAACCAGCTAAGGAAACTGCTGCTGCAACTATTGAAGCCAAGGAAACAGAAGACACTGCTGACAAGACTGAAAAACTTGGAAAGGTAGAAGAAGAAGAAAAGATTGAAAAAGAAACTACCAAGTACAAGAACACTGAATCTGCCAAGAAAGCAATGGAGCTGATCAAAGAACAGCAACTCAAAGAGAAGATGGAAGCTGCCAAAGCAATCTTGGAAGAAGAAGCTGATGATGAAGAAGATGACGAAGAGTCATCTTATGAATATGAAGAAGTGCTTGAAGGATCAGATGAAGAAGCTGATAGTTAGAAATTGTAAAATCCTTGTAATCAGTTCACTTCTATCTATTCTTTAGAAATCTCATCTGATGAACTTATATCTTGTAATTCTTTTTCAACATTAATGAAAAGTCAAGTTCAATCCAATAAACTTTTTCTATCTCAGAAAATTTTGAGGATTACATTCTTTAGCTTAGGTATTTAACAGGTACTTAGCTGAAGTTTTGTCATCATCAAAAAGGGGGAAATTGTTGGATAAGGATGAAGATGAAGGCACTGAAGACAATTTGTAAAGGGAGGTTTTGAAGGATTCCAAAACTTCAAGATTGGCTAAGTATGGAGTAACTTAGCTGATGATCCCTTAGAAGAATTTTTGACTAAGTAATGAAGACATCAGAAGAGTCAAATTTCAAGGTCCAAGACTTCTGATCTGCTGAAAGGAAAGTTATCAGACTGATGAAGATCAGCCGACTCAAATCAGATTTGTTCAAGTTTGAGATCAGCCGAGTACACCATCAGACTTGTAGTTTCGTCAGCCAAGTGAAGAAGATCATGAAGTGTTCCCAACGGTAATAAATGCCCCTTGGAGTAATAAATGCTGAAGTACAAGGTTATTAAAGACAAATGATTGAAGAAATGCTTCGCATCAGCTGGGTGCATTTAATGCTGCCTGCAGAATAGTACTGTTCATAGTACGGACAGACTGCAAAAGAGCCGTTCGCGGATTTTAAGGACCAGTACTCGAGGAATTTGAATCCTGTCTCTCTTCAACGGACATTTTTCAATCCTCAAGTATAAATAGCTGAAAGAGACGAAGAAGAAATAAGCAACACACTTCCTGAGAGAAATTTCCGAAGCAAAATTCTTTAAGTCTCAAGAACAGCTCACTCATCAGCTGAGTCATTTGTTGACGAAAGCAGAGTTGAAGAATCAAGAAAAATACATCTTCTGAGTGATTTTGTAATCAAGAGTGTTGTGAGAAGTAGATATCCGTCTAAGTGAGTGAAATGCTAAGGATTCTGAAGATCATCAGGACGAAAAGATGGAAGATATTCCTGTCCACCAGGAGATTGAAGAAAAGGATGAAGCTGCTGCTTCTGCTTCATCATGTGATGAACACTCATCACTGATGGAAGCTTTCCAGATGTTGATGGAAAATTCTATGAAGGAACTGGAAGAGAAGCATCAACAGCAGCTGATGAAGGTCAAGGAGGAGCTGAAGACTGAGCTTAAGGAAGAATTGACAGAATCAAACAAACTTCAACTGGAAACTGTGCAACAGTCTACAGAAAAGATCATCAAGACTGAAATCACAAGTATTCCTATTCCTCAAGATCATTCCTTGCAGTTAGTGCACAGCTTGAGAGACCTGAACAAGAATGTTGAAGATGTGAAGGGTGATGTCAACCACCTTCATAGTGCTTTACAGACAGCTGAGCACAAAATAGCATACTTAACTGCAACCTTCATTAAAGTCAGTGAAGAGGAGAAGGAAATCAATTTAGGAATGTTGCGTGAAATGTCAACTGCTGCACAAGCAATCCAAAATGAAATTGCAACTATAAACCTTAATATTGACTACTTCAATGATAAGACTGACGTCATTAGCACTGATATTCATCATCTTACAGCAAGTCACGATGTTGTCAATCAGAATCTGAAAGCTCTGTGTGCTGAAGTGAAGATTCCAACAGTTGCGCTCAACCCTACTGTTACACCTTCAAATGTCATCAATTCTGATGATGACAAAAAGGGGGAAGATATAGAAGGAGAACCAGCTAAGGAAACTGCTGCTGCAACTATTGAAGCCAAGGAAACAGAAGACACTGCTGACAAGACTGAAAAACTTGGAAAGGTAGAAGAAGAAGAAAAGATTGAAAAAGAAACTACCAAGTACAAGAACACTGAATCTGCCAAGAAAGCAATGGAGCTGATCAAAGAACAGCAACTCAAAGAGAAGATGGAAGCTGCCAAAGCAATCTTGGAAGAAGAAGCTGATGATGAAGAAGATGACGAAGAGTCATCTTATGAATATGAAGAAGTGCTTGAAGGATCAGATGAAGAAGCTGATAGTTAGAAATTGTAAAATCCTTGTAATCAGTTCACTTCTATCTATTCTTTAGAAATCTCATCTGATGAACTTATATCTTGTAATTCTTTTTCAACATTAATGAAAAGTCAAGTTCAATCCAATAAACTTTTTCTATCTCAGAAAATTTTGAGGATTACATTCTTTAGCTTAGGTATTTAACAGGTACTTAGCTGAAGTTTTGTCATCATCAAAAAGGGGGAAATTGTTGGATAAGGATGAAGATGAAGGCACTGAAGACAATTTGTAAAGGGAGGTTTTGAAGGATTCCAAAACTTCAAGATTGGCTAAGTATGGAGTAACTTAGCTGATGATCCCTTAGAAGAATTTTTGACTAAGTAATGAAGACATCAGAAGAGTCAAATTTCAAGGTCCAAGACTTCTGATCTGCTGAAAGGAAAGTTATCAGACTGATGAAGATCAGCCGACTCAAATCAGATTTGTTCAAGTTTGAGATCAGCCGAGTACACCATCAGACTTGTAGTTTCGTCAGCCAAGTGAAGAAGATCATGAAGTGTTCCCAACGGTAATAAATGCCCCTTGGAGTAATAAATGCTGAAGTACAAGGTTATTAAAGACAAATGATTGAAGAAATGCTTCGCATCAGCTGGGTGCATTTAATGCTGCCTGCAGAATAGTACTGTTCATAGTACGGACAGACTGCAAAAGAGCCGTTCGCGGATTTTAAGGACCAGTACTCGAGGAATTTGAATCCTGTCTCTCTTCAACGGACATTTTTCAATCCTCAAGTATAAATAGCTGAAAGAGACGAAGAAGAAATAAGCAACACACTTCCTGAGAGAAATTTCCGAAGCAAAATTCTTTAAGTCTCAAGAACAGCTCACTCATCAGCTGAGTCATTTGTTGACGAAAGCAGAGTTGAAGAATCAAGAAAAATACATCTTCTGAGTGATTTTGTAATCAAGAGTGTTGTGAGAAGTAGATATCCGTCTAAGTGAGTGAAATGCTAAGGATTCTGAAGATCATCAGGACGAAAAGATGGAAGATATTCCTGTCCACCAGGAGATTGAAGAAAAGGATGAAGCTGCTGCTTCTGCTTCATCATGTGATGAACACTCATCACTGATGGAAGCTTTCCAGATGTTGATGGAAAATTCTATGAAGGAACTGGAAGAGAAGCATCAACAGCAGCTGATGAAGGTCAAGGAGGAGCTGAAGACTGAGCTTAAGGAAGAATTGACAGAATCAAACAAACTTCAACTGGAAACTGTGCAACAGTCTACAGAAAAGATCATCAAGACTGAAATCACAAGTATTCCTATTCCTCAAGATCATTCCTTGCAGTTAGTGCACAGCTTGAGAGACCTGAACAAGAATGTTGAAGATGTGAAGGGTGATGTCAACCACCTTCATAGTGCTTTACAGACAGCTGAGCACAAAATAGCATACTTAACTGCAACCTTCATTAAAGTCAGTGAAGAGGAGAAGGAAATCAATTTAGGAATGTTGCGTGAAATGTCAACTGCTGCACAAGCAATCCAAAATGAAATTGCAACTATAAACCTTAATATTGACTACTTCAATGATAAGACTGACGTCATTAGCACTGATATTCATCATCTTACAGCAAGTCACGATGTTGTCAATCAGAATCTGAAAGCTCTGTGTGCTGAAGTGAAGATTCCAACAGTTGCGCTCAACCCTACTGTTACACCTTCAAATGTCATCAATTCTGATGATGACAAAAAGGGGGAAGATATAGAAGGAGAACCAGCTAAGGAAACTGCTGCTGCAACTATTGAAGCCAAGGAAACAGAAGACACTGCTGACAAGACTGAAAAACTTGGAAAGGTAGAAGAAGAAGAAAAGATTGAAAAAGAAACTACCAAGTACAAGAACACTGAATCTGCCAAGAAAGCAATGGAGCTGATCAAAGAACAGCAACTCAAAGAGAAGATGGAAGCTGCCAAAGCAATCTTGGAAGAAGAAGCTGATGATGAAGAAGATGACGAAGAGTCATCTTATGAATATGAAGAAGTGCTTGAAGGATCAGATGAAGAAGCTGATAGTTAGAAATTGTAAAATCCTTGTAATCAGTTCACTTCTATCTATTCTTTAGAAATCTCATCTGATGAACTTATATCTTGTAATTCTTTTTCAACATTAATGAAAAGTCAAGTTCAATCCAATAAACTTTTTCTATCTCAGAAAATTTTGAGGATTACATTCTTTAGCTTAGGTATTTAACAGGTACTTAGCTGAAGTTTTGTCATCATCAAAAAGGGGGAAATTGTTGGATAAGGATGAAGATGAAGGCACTGAAGACAATTTGTAAAGGGAGGTTTTGAAGGATTCCAAAACTTCAAGATTGGCTAAGTATGGAGTAACTTAGCTGATGATCCCTTAGAAGAATTTTTGACTAAGTAATGAAGACATCAGAAGAGTCAAATTTCAAGGTCCAAGACTTCTGATCTGCTGAAAGGAAAGTTATCAGACTGATGAAGATCAGCCGACTCAAATCAGATTTGTTCAAGTTTGAGATCAGCCGAGTACACCATCAGACTTGTAGTTTCGTCAGCCAAGTGAAGAAGATCATGAAGTGTTCCCAACGGTAATAAATGCCCCTTGGAGTAATAAATGCTGAAGTACAAGGTTATTAAAGACAAATGATTGAAGAAATGCTTCGCATCAGCTGGGTGCATTTAATGCTGCCTGCAGAATAGTACTGTTCATAGTACGGACAGACTGCAAAAGAGCCGTTCGCGGATTTTAAGGACCAGTACTCGAGGAATTTGAATCCTGTCTCTCTTCAACGGACATTTTTCAATCCTCAAGTATAAATAGCTGAAAGAGACGAAGAAGAAATAAGCAACACACTTCCTGAGAGAAATTTCCGAAGCAAAATTCTTTAAGTCTCAAGAACAGCTCACTCATCAGCTGAGTCATTTGTTGACGAAAGCAGAGTTGAAGAATCAAGAAAAATACATCTTCTGAGTGATTTTGTAATCAAGAGTGTTGTGAGAAGTAGATATCCGTCTAAGTGAGTGATATTACTTCAGAGAAGTAGGATTTCTTTGTGATTTCTTACTGCGCACTTGTGGCCGTTTCATTTGTTGATTGGCGCAAGCAGAGTATACTGTAAACTTTGTGATTATAGTATAACCCAAGATCTGTGTGACTTGGAAGAGTGGACTAAAGGATATTCAAATCCATATAACCACTATAAAAATTACTTGTGTTTTTACATCGCTTTTAAACTTGCATATTTTCAGTTTGCATAAAACACATTAACTTAACTGTTTGAAAAAGAATTTAAAGGAGTTTATAAAACTGGGGAAACATTTTGTCAAACTACTAAGATTACTTGTGAAAAACACTTTGAAAATCCGCTGCAAGTACTCTAAGTATTAAAACTGATTTTAGCAAAATCAGCTAAGTAATAATCAGACGAGTGGTCAACAAGGCTGTTCAAAGATTTGTTCGCGAACAGAACTGCAACTAACTAATCTGATCAGCTTAGTCTGTTCAGTTAAAGTGAAAGTTTTAAAGTTAAATTTGAAGAAATTTTTTAAAGAGGTTTATTCACCCCCCCCCCCCTCTAAACCTCTTCTGACCACTTGGGACCAACAGTATAAAACAAAAATATTTGAATAAAAGAGAAAAATTTAGGAGTAGTAACAATATAGTTTAACAACACGCGCGGGTGCCAGCCGACCGGCTCGGGTTCAGATTGGACTTGGGCTTGGGCTTCAGCAAAATAATATATTTTTGGAAAAGGTTTAATTTTTTTTGGCCCAATACTTAAAAGCCCAATAAATTAATTTAGATCCGTATAGCAGATCAGGTTGACCCAAACAAGATCCGCGTAGCTGACCCGTCTCTTAAAAATCCACACGCCACTTTTTGAATTATTCTGCCGTTCAGTTTGAATCGAACTGGTTGCACCTGTTCGGACCGAACCAATGCTAATGGTTTAATAAAAGTCATGTCCCTCCAACAACACCATTTCTGCTTCTACAAACAGAGGGAGAATCTGGTCAATTCTCTTATCCCGTTTTCTAGCAATAAAGCAGAATTCTATCATTCTTCTCTCTATATTCTTCTTTTAATAATTGTTAAAAAATTCTATATGTTAAAGTTCGTTCTAGACTTGTTCTTTGTGCAAAGAAACAAGTATCCCATTGTTGTATTTTGGGAGACTACTGGGACAAATTGTTGCACTTTTGACAACCCAGAAATATTGTCTTAAGGACATTGCATTAGCAAGCCTCAGCCGATTTTTTCGTTTAAGAATTATTTCAGTAAATACACTGTTATTAATTTCTAATTTTATTTGTTCTGTCAGAATAAATTATACAAAGATTTATAATTAAAGTTTATTATAAATAATTAATTCTGTGAGAATAATTTTCTATAGTTTTAATTATAATACTTAGACATATAATATATTATATATATATAGATTATTTTAAACATTTAACAACAACTTCTCATTCATGAATTTGACGTGTTGCAATATTTTATAGTGGGACGCCCTTTGCCTCTTTCGGCATAGCACCTGCACTGTTCCGATATAAATTAAAAATAACTCATTTTTCTTCTGTGTTGATACTTGATACATGTGATAACTCACCACTTTTAAATTAATTAAAGAATGCAGAATGTTTCTCATTTTTTAATTATATATATTATTAAAAAAAAGACATGTAGCACCTATAGGAAACTGATATTTACCATGTGGTTTGCTGTTATAGGAAAACAAAATAATTGAAAAAACAAAATCTACTCTACTTCCCGAGGAAAGGAGACTTTTGGCTGACTAAATTAACCAATATAGTATTTGGTTGAAAAATTAAATGTAAGGAAATTATTTTCTATATGGTTTGGATATCAAAACTAAATCATCTTTATATAGTTTCCGTAATATTTATCTCTTGAATTAAGATAAATTTATTTAGATGGATTTAGTCAAATTCATGAGTGTAACATATCATAGTTTCAGATTAGTATGTGTCATATTTTTTGGTGTTATATTTCATTTGTCTGTCCATGTTCACATTTTAGACTTTGTTATACACCCATATGTTTTGCGTAAGTTCGGGTTGTCATTGTTTATGTGGTGGATGTTATCCACATGTCACAATTTGTAAAGGAGAAAAAATAAAAACTGATTCCAAAATTTATGATTGATAAGTTTTCCTATAAGTTTTTGGACTGGCAATTTTATTTTATAAGTCACAAAAACTAAAGCAAATTTGGGACTTTTTCGGCCCAATTGAGAGAGTGGGCTTCACTCTCGAGCTTATGATTTTTGATTGAATTTTTTTACCTAGATTTCAAAATGAAAAGAAAAAAAAGTTTAAAAGGTTTTAATATGGGTGCAAAGTTTGATTTTGTCTTTAAGGAGGGATTCAATCGCAATTTTAAGACAAAAATTTAATATATTTTCTTGCTCTTCCTAATATAAATCTCGGGATAACTTTTTTGGAATATATAAGGTATTAATATGTTGATGGTATTCTTTATATTATTTCCTTTGCTAAAATATCCCGATTATATGTATATACTAGCTTGTGTCCCGTGCTATGCACGGTTTATACAAAAAAAATTAAATTATATTGAATTAAAATAAAATGAATAGTAATTATTAAAAAATATTTATTTTTTGAGATCCTACTAAAGAATTTATTGACTTATATTATTTAAGTCAATTAATGTCAATAATTCACACTCAATAGTCGGTACAAAACAACAAAAGACACAATTCTACATTTTCATCCTTATCAATTTATAATATTGAATGAAAGTTAATGACCATTGATATAGCATGAGCAAGTATATATATATACTTGAATATTTGAAGTCGCTCCAACAACCAAATAATAATTATGTAATCATAAATTAAGTACAAAAAATTTCACCGAGCCATGCTCAAGTAGAAAAGTAATGGATATTGTTTAATATGTATATATAATTGTCGAATTTTAATATTTATACATAATATACTTGATTGATACCATGTGATCCCATAAACATTGACTTTATTATAACTTTGTCGGTAGTCTATATATACAATAATATCGAAAATTCAAATAATTCTAAAATAGTACTTCAACAAAATATAAATAAAACTACTTAAATTGCCATACAGTATATATCATTCATCATTATTTTGTAATTCTAAATTATTATGATAGGACCTTAATCTATTTTCAAGATTAAAAATACAAATTAGTATTTACATTTCAATTTATACAAATACAATTATGAGGAAAAATAATCTCCATTCATCAAGCTATTTCTAAAGTTACAATGTTGTGAATGAAATCAAGTAAAATAAATGAGTCAAACGTATTTCCAAACGATAACTCTAATATTCCATGAGCTACCTTTATTTCTTTTGAGTCGGGTATGCCGAGTTGTAAAAGAGTCAAAAGTCAATCTTGTTTCCTTGATATCATTGATGATGCTCCCATAATTTGCTCTAGAAACACAATCACTCGCATTGGCTAAAATCACCATGCTCGAATCACCCTTGTCACTTTCCTTCAATTATGGCCTATCACGAAGTTCACTTGCATTAGCATTGTTTTAGCTCCCCCGAAGGCTCAGAAGGTATAAACACAAATTCAGTTGTTTTTGAAAATTAATTTGACAAAAAATTTATGATGAATATGACTGAAATTGTTTAGCATTGTTTTAGCTCCATTCGCCGAAGGCTCAGAAGGTATAAACACAAGTTCTATTGATTGTGAAAATTAACTTGACAGAAAATTTATAATGAGAAATAACTAAAAATATTCATATAATTAGGCGTGTCAAATTAAATTCTCAAGCCTAAACATATTAATCATAAAAAAAAAAAAAAAAAAGAGTTAGTACTAAGAGAAAACATAATAGAATCTACTAAAAAGAGGATAAGCAATGAAAGTGTTCCAAAAAATATCTTTAAATTATATGGGTATGTAATAAATACAAAAGCAAACTCAATAACATAATATATATATATAAAATAACTCAAGAACACATAAAATATGATGTTTGGAAGAAAAATAGAATAATTAAAACAACAAAAGCAAGACTAAATAAGAAGATTTTATATACGTAAGAATATTAAAAATATAACCACAAAATGTTTGTAATTTATCAAGTATATAGACGCCCTATACACATACAAATATAACAATTATAACAAATATACATTATCTATGGACATTAAACATTTAAATGTAATTATATTAAGCAAAATCATATCAAATTAAGTAAAAATAATTTTTCAAAAGAAAAAACTAATAAAATAAACCTATAAACACCAAATTGGTACTTGATGTAGGGAGACCATGATGACCATCACGTCACATCACAAATATACATTATCTATGTACATAATCTTCTATAGCAAAGATGTAGAATATATATTGTTGGATTTCTAGTTTGATATAAAGAACCAAAAGAAGGAATAAAAATTAACATTGGACCATTCACACTGATACTCTAATTTTTGCAAAAGAGAATACATAGTTCTTATATAAGAGGTTTTATGTAAGGAGTACCATGATTTAATAGCTAAATTTACGGAAATATTTAAATATAATAAATCAAGTTATTTGTTTGACTTTTTATTTGCATCAATCAAGGTATTAAACTTATTCCATATTAATGGCCGTATTTTCGGAATTTTTAAAATTTGAAACTGAAATTATATTTTAGTTTTGCTTAGTTGATATGTAAAAATTATGATAAAATACAGAAACATGATGAACTGATGGACAACCAAAACTGGAAGTTTCATATTATGAATTTACCTCTACTTTTTTTTAGCCTAATTTGTTTCCTTTTTATAACACGGTTCTAGCCTAATTAATTATGATTCTTTTTGGAAGAGTGATTCTGGAGAGGATTTTGTAATTTCCTCCTTAAGTTACGCATAAATTAGTTATGTTGGAATTAATATCATTTATTTGGCACACTAATTTAGTTTTGACATTCCTGTTTGTGTAGATAATGTAAGAGATGAAATTGATTTTAAGAGATTACTAATAATAGAATTTTGTAAGATTAAAAAAAAATCAAAACTCTAGAAAATTAGGATTTTAGTCAAAACACTCAATTGGAGTCAACACCCACCCTTCAAATATATATATGTATTAGATTAGATAGATATAATATCTACTTATCTACTTATCTATCTATCTATCTACTTATATATTTGAAGGGTGTCTTTTGACCCCAATTGGTTGTTTTGACCAAAATTCTAATTTTCTAGAGTTTTGATTTTTTTTTATCCTACAAAATTCTATAATTGGTACTCTCTAAGTACTAATGTAATGAAGTTTATTATATAAGTAATTTATGGATGTAAATTCCTAATCTTTTCCGAAATAACTCTTTCTAACATCATTAATCAGGCTAGAATTATTAGGCTAATTAGACGTTAAAAAAAGTTTCAAAACTTTAATTTTGGCTGTGAATATGTTTACATCTCAACTAATTAAAGTCCAAAAATAATTTCAGTTTTAAATTTTATAATTTCCTAAAAATCAGCCAATTAAATCAATTTATTATACTTAATTGTTCCCTTAAATTTAGCTATTACTACCGTAAGACATTGTACTTCTTATATAAGAACTCTTATATATATGTAAGAATCCTATTTTACAAAACTTAGAGTATTAGTGTGAATTGTCCAATGTTGATTTTCTTCATTCTATTGATTCGATTGTTCAAACTAAAAATCTTACTTAATTTGTTATACGTCTTTGTTGAAGGGCGATTTTGAAGTTATTTTTAATTTCACATTCGATGATCTTGCTACATGAAGTCTCATTTTTAAGGTTATAGGTTTGTTATTATTTATTTTTGTCTTTTAATAATTCTTTTCACTTAATTTGAATATGATTTACTGAACATAACATACTATAATGTGGTTATTAGATGACACATATTGGAGACACCACATTGGGGGTGATATATACCAAATTCACTATTCGATCAGAGTTGTAAATATAAAATTTAATAAATAAATAAAAATATGATTTTGCTTAACATAATTAATCTTATGTGGTAATTAGATGATGGGTGATTTGTTATATGTGCATGTCTATATATGTGTGATATGTTTACTAACGTTTTTTGTTTTCTTTATATCCTAACTTATATTTAAGCTTCTCATATATTGCTTTGAAATAAACATTCTACTTGAAATATTGCTTTGATAAACATTCTTTTATTGAATTTTTCCAATAAAAATAAAAATAGAAGTTCTTAAAAGATTATAATATTAATTGGTCAAATATATACGAAAAAGCCCACACGAAAGTTTTAACGTTGCGGAAGGTCCTAGAACAATGTGGAAGGCTCAAGAACTTTGTAGATCTCCCTTGTACATAGTAGGCCATTCTAGAACCATGTATATAGTTCTAGTAATGTAGGAATTTTGTGGAAGGGTCTAGTGAGTCATTCCTAGCCCTTAGATCAAATTAATCATAGCCGTCCATTCAAGGAGTCTAGTAGTATAAATAGAGATAGGAGCTCATTTGTAACCCAACAAGTTGTAAACATTCTCCAAGTAATAAAGAGCATTCCTTAAGTTCTCTTGTGCACTTTTCCTTTCCAACTTACTTAGCAACTTTCTTAGGTGCAAGGCAAGGCTGACTTAGCCTATTCCGACAGAGGGGCGGAGCATCGCTAGAGGCGTAAAGTGGCTAAGTGCCGCACGGTTACTTACTTGAATGTTTAAGTCCGTGACAATCTGCAATTTAAACAACATGACCTTGTACCTTGATATACACACGAAATAGCCAACAACATAGATATCAACAAAAAAATACTTGTAAATGGGAATTAATAAAAAAAAAAAAAGACGAGTTATATTTCAACTAAATCTTATTAAAAGGGAAAAACCAGTACCTTGAGAAAGGAAAAACCCTTTCTTCATTGTTTACGTCGCCCACTATTGAATTGAACCTCCTTACACATTCAAAACTATTGCGATTCAATTTTCTCCCAATTGATTCCCATTGTTCGCTCATTTCGATTCCAAGCTTGATTAAAATGGCATCTTCTTGTGGAGCCCATTCCTGTTTATATTAAGTACAGTGCCAACATAGAGAATTAATTAAATACCAATCAAGAAAAGTAATTGAGTCGTAATTTTTTAAAGAAATCCTGTTTATATACAAATCAACAGTGTCTTTCTTGTATCAAGAAAAGTAACTAGTCATAAAGAAAAGTAAAAACAACAATAGATTATACCCTCTCTTGAATTGCATTTGCATGTGGATTAGGGTTAGTTTCATTTGCGAATTATGGCAGCGAATAAAAGGATTTAGATAGAATCTGACTGTGTTAAGAACTGGAAGGTGTCGGTGGTGTTGGTGTTGGTGCATTAGAAGACGACAGCACCGCCGGCAGTTTGTTTGGAATATCTGACATTTTATTTTTTATTTTGGATAAGAATATAAGATATCTTTGGGTTTTCTGTGACAATGGCGTTTCTAGAACTGATTTTATAGAATTGCTGAATGGCGGGAGAGAGGAAGCTATAACAAAATTGAGAGTAAAGAAGATAACTAAATTATCTGTTAATTAAATCCTCTTATTTTTTTCTGTTAAAAAAACTGTGGGAGAGGGCAGGATTGGGATTTCTCTTGAGTTTCGTTGTAAAATTACAGCTGGAGGATTCAGAATTTGGGCACACATGTGCTTTTTGAACTATAATTTTATGTGGGATTAATTATTAAATGCTTACATTTACATTTATAAATAATTTTTTTCTTAGGGAAACAAAACTTTCATGGAAATTAGGATTTAGCGTTTACAATATTCAAAATTGAAATAGGTAAAACGTTTGAAGAGTAAGAATCCTTAAATGAAAGTCACGTCACTTCACGAGCCGCCTGATTATCGTTTCGACCAATATGCCTTGCCTAAAAGAATCCAAAATCACGGATGAGAGATTGTATATCTGAGATGATGTTTTCGTAATCCGCACATGAAGTCGAATCTTCATTGACAGCTGCTATGATCACACTCGAGTCCCCTTCCAAGGTGATATTGTTCCATTGTTGAGCACGAGCATACTCAATTGCGAACAAAGCCGCTTTTGCTTCTGCTGATGTCGGGTCTAGTGGTTGTTTAATACAAATCGGGCCCCATCCAACACATGGCCCTAAAGAATTTCTGGCTATCAAAACCAGGCCACAAACTCCATCCGAATTGTTTATAGCCGCATCAAAGTTGATTTTTATGGTGTTAAATCCCAGGGGTTGCCACCTAACTGTACCCCTGCTGTTAGAGATACTCGGACTCAAGACCATTGCATTAGCTTGCTTCAACTCCGACCAATACCTCTGTGCAAAATAAATTAATTCCATTGCATTTGGTTCAATCCCTTCAAAGAAAAATTTATTCCTTGAATGCCAAATAGCCCAACACAAAAGAATACAAAATTCAAGACTTTTATTGTCAATCTTAGCCCTTAAGCTCCGTGTCCACTCCATGAAATCAGACCCCGAATAACCATACGATGACCAAGGAATGTCGCTAAGTGCCCATACCCGTCTCGCAAATGCGCATCGAATGAAACTATGGTGAATTTCTTCCACACCTTATCGGCAAAGAACACATTTGTTTTCCAAAGTAACCTTACGCTGCATAAATTTCTTACGTGTTGGAAGCAAATCTTTACACGCCACATGAATATTTTAACTTTGCTTGGAAGTTTCAAGCCCACAACCACTTCCAATCGCCAGACGAGGAGGGTGTTGTATTGCTTTCGGGTATATTTTGTTGAACTTTCGATAACTTTATTTCAAGATGATACGCACTCCATACTGAGAACAATCGATAACTTTGCTGAAGGAAATAAAAGTGACTACAAGTGCATTAATCGGTCTATTCCCCTTGGTAAATCTGTTAGAATAATAGATTTGAAAATTTGAATATTATTTTAATGAAGTCCGTCCAACCTCTTTGTAGAATTGATGATAATTAAATAAAATTGGAAAACATTAAAACAATTTAGTTAAACTAATTTGAATAATAACAATAACAATATAAAATCATTATATATAGTATACAGTTATTAGCCTTCCCGCCATGAAGCAAATACATATAAACTTGGTAACAAACAAAATATATCTACTTAAATAACAATATTCAGTTTTTTTTTTCCCTTTTTTGCAATTACAATTTATGAATTATGAGTGAAAGAATTTATTGTCATCTTATGTATGAATCTAATATGGGTAATTCGCGATTTGTGAGGTTTGGTTCGGTCCAATTTGGACTACATACATGATCGATTGCTTGGACGCGATGCTACCTGTTCGATGCATCCAGCAAAGGCCACTAACTATACAAGGCGCCCCATATGCTTGTAAGAAATGTGGACAGTTTATAATAATTAAATATTTAATTTCGATAAGATTTTGTGTTTTGCTTGAATATGATTTTTTAAATGAACATAAGCTGTTCAAATGATTTGTCATGTTGATTTTGTTATTACAATGTTTTAAGTTTTGAAATGTCAATGTCTATAGCAATGTTATTAAAACCGGACCGGACCGGCCGGTCAAACCGATTCGACCGCGAACCGAAAGCTGGTCCGGTCCGGTTAATTCGCTGGTTTTAGCGGTTCTACCAACGGTTCGCCCGGTTCGACCAGTAAAATTGCTAAACCAGTAGGCTCACCGGTTCGCTCTCCGATCCGGTTTTAAAAATATTGGTCTATAGTAATTAATATTATCAACTTATAGGATAAATTAATTAGACTAGTAATCATAATATTACTAAAACTTGTTTTAATTTATAATAGGATTGAGGAATATAATGTAGAATTTAATAGGCAAATATTTCTAGAATTATCAAAACCTGAGATTTTTGGTCTTTGCCACCTTAAAACATGAAAAATAGATATTTTGCACCCTTGAAACATATATTTATCACTTTGCACTCCCGAAATTTGAATACTCAAATATTTTGCACCCTCTTTTATATATTTTCCTCAAAAAATATAGGGACAATTAGGTAATTTATTTTTGGATATTTGGCACTTTACACTCCCGAAACACGAGAAATGGACATTTTGCACCCGAAAAAAAGAATTAACACTTAGCACCCTTGAATTAAGAACGACTCATCAACTTGCACCCCGAAACACGAGAAATGGACATTTTGCACCCCCAAATTAAAATTAGCACTTAGCACCCTTGAATTAAGAACTACTCAACAACTAGCACCCTCGAAACATGAGAAATTGACTCTTTGACCCCCCTAAACACAAAATTAGCACTTAGCATCTCAAATTAAGAAAAACTCAACAACTAGCACTCCCTCATTTTTTCGGCAAAGTTGACCCCGGGGGTTAAAAACCTAGGGGCAAAATGGGTAGTTCAGAGTGTGCATTTCTTGTGTTTCGGGTTGCAAGTTGATGAGTTGTTCTTAATCATGGTATTAAGTATTAATTCTATTTCAGGGGTACAAAATGCTCATTTATCGTGTTTTGGGATGCAAAGTGCTAAAAATGAATTATCTACTTTGTCCTTAGGCTTTTTTATGAATATAAAATAAAGTACAAAGTGCTAAATTTATATTTTGAGGATGCTAAATGCATATTTCCCATTTTTTGGGACGTCGAGTGGAAAAAACCCTCAAAACAAAGGTGAAATATTCTGGCACAAAAGGGGTTAAAAAATTAAAATGGTGTAGTACAAGATTCAGGTCCACCACTAACCCGGGGGGGGGGGGGGGGGGGATAGAGTGAAATATAATCTGGAAACACGTGGTGATACCACTAGAAGAATTGATTGGTTGTCAGAGACATTAATCCGATCAAAGCTCTGATGGCTACGAGCCTGGGTAGCTGGTTATAGAACTCCAAGTCAATAATCAACCCGGATCTATTTGGAAAAATTTTGTTCGTTTTCGTTAATGATTTGATGTTTTACCTTGAAATCTCATGTAATTGAATTTGGATATTGAGTTTTTTTGGGCTTTTGTGATTTTGCAAAAATTGAAACTATATTTTAAGGGAACTTAGATCTTAGGATTCGAGGGGGTAAAAAAGAAAAGTAGATGTCAATCATTTTTTTTTTTTTTTGTATAATTTGATGGAAAAAATATAGTGTTATCAAATAAATTTGTTTTATAAATATATTTGTTTTGAATTTCCATAAGTTTTGTGAAACTCAATTTGGATAAGTTTCGTGAGATCCAGAAATCGGGCTAGAGCTTTTAAAAACAAGGCTCTAGGCTCCGTACGGATATGTTTTTATCTAATTTCGTTCTCTCATGAACTAAGCCATTATTAATTCAGTGTCACGTTTGAGACAGAACGTTCGGTGAAGTCACAAGTAAGATATAACTCAAAGTTACATGAAACCAGCTAAAATCTATTATCAATTTTTTTCTTAAATTTTATAAAAAAAAATTGATTTAACATATACCATCTATTTTTTTTCATCTAATTTTCTATGAAAATGTTTGATTTGACACTTGCAACATGTATTTCTTTCAAAACTTAACATTAAAATCTAATCAAATTCATCAACAACTCTAGTATTATTCACTTCAAATCATAGTTCAAAGTTTCACTGAAATTAGGCAAATCGATTATGAAACCGAAACATCTACCAGTCATTTTCAACAGTACCAGTCATTTTCAACAGCAATACTTTCTAGCAATGTTTTTAAAATCGGACCGGAGAGCGAACCGGTGAACCTATTGATTTAGCGGTTTTACTGGTCGAACCGGACGAACCGCTGGTCGAACCGCTAAAACCAACGAATTAACCGGACCAGACCAGCTTCCGGTTCGCGGTCGAACCTGTCGGACCGACCGGTCCGGTCCGGTTTTAATAACATTGCTTTCTAGAATCAGGCTTGGAAAGAATAAAATCAGACATTGAACATCTAAAAGTCAACCGACACTGGGCTACACTTCCCAACATATAACAAAACTTAGATAAAAAGGAATAAATTCGGAATAAAATACAATTTCATATTTTAATCCTTTAACCTCGTCGGTTATATCAGTCAAGAACAGGAAATGAATCTAACAGTAATATACTAGCTTTCGGTTGTGGTGAAAATAAGTGACACCTTTAAAACAAAATAAAATAGAAATCCAATTTCTGAAACTCATTAAAGCAAGTAATACATAACGCAGAAAACATAAGGCAAAATAGCAATTTAGATCCCCTAATTTTCACTAGTCCGCAGAATTAGGACACTTAATTTTCCAGCAAGCAATTTACGTCCCTTGACTTTCACTAGTCCGCAGAATTAGGACACTTAATTTTTCAGCAAGCAATTTACGTCCCTTAACTTTTACTGGTATGCAAAATCAGGACACTTAATTTTTCAGCAAGCAATTTACGTCCCTTAACTTTCAGTGATCCGCGGAATCAGGACACTTAATTTTTCAGCAAGCATTTTAGGTCCCTTAACTTTCACTGGTCCGCAGAATCAGGACACTTAATTTTTCGACAAGCAAAATACATCATAACTTTCCTATACCCGCAATTTTACTCCATTTGACAAAACAAACACCCACTTGACAATCACTTAACAAACCGTCTACAACTATTTAACAACATCAATATTAATTCAAATCCCCAAATTAATTGTCCAGTTGGCAATTATGGAATTTTCAGCGAGTTGTGGACTAAAATTGCGGTCAAGTGGACTAAAATTGTAGATATAAAAAAGTTATAGATTTCGCAGACAAGTGAAAGTTAAGGGACGTAAAATGCTTCGGACCAATGAAAGTTAAGGGATGTAAAATGCTCGCTGAAAAATACATCCTAACTTTTCTATACCCGCGAGTTTACTCCACTTGACAAAACAAACACCCACTTGACAATCACTTAACAAACCGTCTACAACTATTTAACAACATCAATATTAATTCAAGTGGGTGTAGACGGTTTGTTAAGTGATTGTCAAGTGGGTGTTTGTTTTGTCAAGTGGAGTAAAATCGCGGGTATAGAAAAGTTAGGATGTATTTTTCAGCAAACATTTTACATCCCTTAACTTTCATTGGTCCTCCACTTGAATTAATATTGATGTTGTTAAATAGTTGTAGACGGTTTGTTAAGTGATTGTCAAGTGGGTGTAGACGGTTTGTTAAGTGATTGTCAAGTGGGTGTTTGTTTTGTCAAGTGGAGTAAAATCGCGGATATAGAAAAGTTAGGATGTATTTTTCAGCAAACATTTTACATCCCTTAACTTTCATTGGTCCTCCACTTGAATTAATATTGATGTTGTTAAATAATTGTAGACGGTTTGTTAAGTGATTGTCAAGTGGGTGTTTGTTTTGTCAAGTGGAGTAAAATCGCGGGTATAGAAAAGTTAGGATGTATTTTTCAGCAAGCATTTTACATCCCTTAACTTTCATTGGTCCGAAAAATCAAGATACTTAATTTTTCAGCAAGCATTTTACGTCCCTTAACTTTCACTCTGCGAAATCTATAACTTTAGTCCACTTGACCGCAATTTTAGTCCACAACTCGCTGAAAATTCCACAATTGCCAACTGGACAATTAATTTGGCGATTTGAATTAATATTGATGTTGTTAAATAGTTGTAGACGATTTGTTAAGTGATTGTCAAGTGGGTGTTTGTTTTGTCAAATGGAGTAAAATTACGGGTATAGAAAAGTTAGGATGTATTTTGCTTGTTGAAAAATTAAGTGTCCTGATTCTGCGGACCAGTGAAAGTTAAGGGACCTAAAATGCTTGTTGAAAAATTAAGTGTCCTGATTCCGCGGACCACTGAAAGTTAAGGGACGTAAATTGCTTGTTGAAAAATTAAGTGTCCTGATTCTGCATACCAGTGAAAGTTAAGGGACATAAATTGCTTGCTGGAAAATTAAGTGTCCTAATTCTGCGGACTAGTGAAAGTTAAGGGACGTAAATTGCTTGCTGGAAAATTAAGTGTCCTAATTCTGCAGACTAGTGAAAGTTAGGGGACCTAAATTGCTATTTTGCCGAAAACATAATAAACATAATTATTGATTACGAAATCAAATCTATCTAAGGATCATTTGTGGTGAAGACCCCTTTGTGCGCAGAGTGTACAGCAGTATGGTGGGAACCCGGGGCTTGGTGGAGGCACATCCTGCGATTTACATCCTTCAGGGTTCTAGGGCAAGGGTTCTGAGGGTCCAGGATTAGTCAAGTGTAAGCTTGTACACCTGGGTTATCAAAAAAAAAAAAAAAAAAAAAAAAAAACATAAATATATCATAACTCACAAAACCCGATAATTTTCTTAATTTTAGAAATAGTAGTAGATTTTGTATGCGTAAATTACCTTCTGGAAAAACCTGCGGATTGGATTTGTGAGAGAGAGAGAGAGAGAGGTTTATTTGTGTCTCTGCTGAAATTGTGATCGATGAGTAATGAGATTTAATAAAAGGTTTTTCTTATTATATAGTTGAGTGTAATTTAGTGACAAACTACTGCCCTTCATTTATGGTGTTACAACGTAAGTGCCCTTAATGAAGCGTGTAGACCTGACTTATATGAATTTGTTCACGTTAGTCCAATCGTCAGACTTTTCAGTTTTCACTTTATTTTGTTCGAAACTTGACTTTAATCAAAATAAATATATTTTTGTCGTCATAATAATTTTGCTTGGTGGAAGTCATACTCCACTAATTATTTATTATTTATAGATTTTCCTTTTTCTAGAAATAAAAAATAGAGTTATTGATCAAGTTTCGATTTAATGTAAAACGTAAGTGAAAATTGCAAGTTATCTTTAGTTCAAAACTTAGATATGTTAATTAATTAACATGTACTAGAATTATAATTGAGTTGGTAATATCTTTCTAACTTACCACTTAATTTAGATATGATTATCAATTAACCAATTAAATTTGAATTTTTGATATAATCATAGCAACATGCTGAATCTTATAATTTCTAATAAGAATAATCATAACTTACCTCCACTCTTGAGTGTGTATAAGGCGGGTCAAGCCCCCCATCCAAGGATGTGAAGGAAATTTCGAGGGAATAGCACAAAACTTTTCTTTAATCTATCAAAAGAAAATTGGAGTATTATTAAAGTAACACCATTAAATTAGGAAGTACGACTATATACATACAATGATACAAAATACTCAATGGTAAAAGTAACACCCTTCTAGATATCGTCAATATATCTATACTACTAGTTTGGTGCTCTACGTTCTCATGCTTTAACCGTGAGTGTTATTTTGTAAATTTGTGATCATCTGTTAACTATCCCACCTACTTTCACATTATTTATCTAAAATCATGATAAAATCGCTCAAAGAAAAATTGAAAAACTGCCCACTTTCAATTTCAACTCTACAATTATCCATTTTTATTTCTATTGCATTATAAAAAAAATTGTCAGCCACTTCCATAATCTTAAGATTGATAATCTTACAGTTGTAGTGATCTAATCTTCCTTTATAGTATTAGTCTCTATTATGAATTTCTTATGTATTTTTTTCTCTTGGCAAATTTGCAGGTGATTTTGAGACAGAGGATATCATGCCACAACCCTTATTTGTGTGGACTTATTTACTATGTCTTCCTTTCCTCGAGATTAATTATTGGTAATACATCTAATTTTTTTATTTTTTTTTTCTCTAGAGGTCTGACTGATTTTAGATGCAACTTTTTTTGAATAAAATTATTTTAAATGTATTTAATTTTTGTTGGGTTGTAAGATCAAGTAATTTTTGATGTACTGCAATCAAATTATTATCGATTAGATCCTTTATTTTATGTTAGACAATTTCTTAGTAGAATCATATATATCTTTAATCACACGTTATAATTATATAAAAATTATGCACACGCGTGCAGTGGTTGCTAGTATACACATTAAAAGAACATTAATGACACTTGCACGTTGAGATACTTGAGAAACGGTTTCCGTACTCGTCCTCACCAATAAATTCGTCAAATGGCATATATGTAATAAATGCAATATGGAGGCCGCAATTGGAAAACCACATCAGATATGTTAAAATTTTACTACTCTAATTAATAACAACTCTTTTTCCAAGAAACAACATTCATTTGCCCCTATTTTTGACCCGTCATCAGTTGATTTTTTAAGAGAAATTCTTACCAAAATTTGGTTTGACTTAATTCAAAGTAATTAAAAAGCAAGTATATTTCAAAGTAATTAGAAATTAAGTGTAATATCCTTACATTGAGATTGAATGTAACTCTCAGGAGAGTGACCAATCACAAAACAAATGCAATACACTTACTTGATGGTTGGATGGATTAATTTGGCCAAGCCAGACTTGAATAAAAAATTTCCCCTTTTAATTAGTTTCGTAACTTTTCTTCTTTTGTATAACATGGTTCACTGTCCAGTGTACCCTTCACAATAACAAGTGATCATTTCAGTGAATAGCATGAAACAAAAGTAAATATATAAAATCGTCCACTTATTTTCTTTTTTTGGTACAAATTTATTTTTATTTCAAATATAAGGTGAGATGTGTGCAACACATTAAATACTTATGTTAGTATTTCTTTTATCTCCAAAATATAATAGAAATTTGAACAGGTACATTTTATTTATTATTATTATTATATTATTATTTCAATATATCAACAATTTGACACTATGAATAAATCCTTTTTCCTAAATTTCTTTGAGTTGGGGAACAAAACATACGCTTGAGATTGTTTTAAGAGATATCACTTATATGTTTCATCTGCAAAAATATTTATTGTCATATTCAAATGATCAAATATATATGTTTAATTTCTCATAAAGGAAAATCATAAGTGAAGTTCATTCATATGATTCATTGAACTCAAATTTTTCTTTTTTTTTTTTTCTTAATTTAGATTGATTCTTTAGCAACTTTTAGATTCTCATTCGATTGAGTTACAACCAGTGTTTTCAAAAGCGGACCGGTTAGAGAACCGGAAGCTCTACTGGTTACTGGTTCGATCGGTTAGATCGGTTCGACCATTCGTTCGATCGGAATAACCGGTGTGACATAATTATTATTTAATAAATATATATATATATATATATATATATATATATATATATATATAAAATACATTTATAATTAAAAAATGTCATTCTTTGTCAATATAATTTCAAATTGTTTCATGCAAATAATTAAAGTGTCTCAAAATCAAGAACAATTACAAAACCATAAATTTCAAATATCCTTCCAAGGATTCATAAATCCAAAACATGACAACATGGTTAAAAACAACAACTCAATATATACTAGTAGTAAAAACTAAGCAGGACAACTATAGCCAAACTTTACTGAGATACTGAAGAATTATTTAACCTGAGGTTCACATACGCAATATAGTTCCATTATTTATGTAGTTTGCAATTAAAATCCCAACTCAAGAATGAGGCAGGTAGAGAGACCAGAGAGAGTTTTTTTTCCTGTGGTAACCATATCCATCAAAAAACTGAAAGCAAAACATATCAATGAAAATCATCAGAATACTATATATAATAAAAAGGATGACAATAACACATTTGTAGGAGGCTTTTCAGAAAACCAAGAAGATATTTCCAGATTAGCATATTAGTATGTTACAAACATAAAATATCAACATTAGAACCAGAAAGTCGACAGAAATCTAGTTTAACAAAATAGTTTCAAAACAATGCTCAAGAATATTTCCAGTTCATAACAATATTCCCAATTAATTGGGGCAGGATTATGCATATATGCCAAATCATCTCCAAAATTTATGAAAAGAACAGATATTTGGAAGTGAAACTATCTAACACAACGAGCACTTTTACTCTGGTTGTGGCGGAGAAAATATTACCAGCTCTCTGATCGATTACACCCCTAAATCTTTATATAAAAGAAAAATATAAAAACAAGAAGGTGAGAATTGGGGAGGAAAGCTACCCGATTATACTTGAGTATGGTCATTATAATTGAGTATGGTCTCTTCTGGGTTGCAAAGTAGAGTAGTCCGAATCGACGTCATGATTAATATTATGATTGGCTCCCAACTTGATGAAGAGTTCACTGGAGTGAACAACCAAAACAATTGCCCTCATCAAAATCTGTCTACTACTTGTACTGATCATCTCGAGTACTTGATCATGATCAGATACATCTGGAGCAACTGCTAGTTCCTGATCCTCCTCCTCCTCCTGTCCATGCAGAAGAAGGGTCGAGTACTCTCGTTGCACTTCCACATGAAAACTCTGCTCATCCCTCACCGTGAACTCAAACATGATCGATCGATTCGATTCGTTACTAATTAATTACTGCATGTGAAAAAATTAATTAATATATTACAATCTGGACAGCTTCATCAATGGTGAAAGAATTAATAGAGAAGAAGAATTATCAAACTATTTCTTGGAGAAGAAAAGAGAGAAAAATAATGTATGTATTATTGATGAAAAATAAGCTGTAAAGAACTGAAATCGAACCAAGGACCTCTTATATACAAAGGAAGGTCGGTGGAAATAAACTAACTACCTAACAAACTCTAACTGGAAAAAGTGTTACACGCTTTTTCCTATAATTAATTAAACAAGGAATAAAATAAAACAATAAATAAAATACAAAACATAATCAGATCGAAAGAACCCTAATTCCTAAAATTAAAACTCTTGACTGCACTTCTTCTCTTCAAATCCAAATCTTCATACACTTTTACAAATCTTCAAGTCAAATCTTTAATATCTCTAATACTCTCCCCTCAAGGTGGAGCGTGGATATCAAGCAGCGACATCTTGGACAACAAAGATAAAAAACGAGGTAAAGATACTGCTTTTGTAAGTAAATCAGCAATTTGATGTTCAATTTTAATTGGCAGTAGCTTAATTCATTTTCTTTCAATCTGTTCACGTATAAAATGACAGTTAATTTCAATATGTTTAGTGCGTTCATGATAGATAGGTTTGCTAGCTATATGAATGGCAGAATTGTTATCACAATATAGTAAAGTAGGAATAGAAATAGGAATGTGAAGATCAATAAGTAGCTGCTGTAACCACACAATCTCACTGGAAACAGTAGCCAAAGCCCTATACTCTGCTTCTGCAGATGACCAGGAAACTGTCACTTTTTCTTGGACTTCCAAGAGACAAGTGAATTTCCCAAAAAAACACAAAAACCTGTAGTTGTGATAACGCCGTGAGAACGTCGTTATTACCTATCTCTTTAAGCCCAAAATATCTTGTTTTTCTCCGAGTTTCTGCTTGTCTTTGCGTGTTTTCGTGTCTTTTGTGCTTTTGGCCCCTTTGTTTGGCCTTTGTTCGTTTTTGTGTTTTTGTTCTTTTTTTGATCGTTTTCTCCGTGGTTTGTAGGTATTGACATCTTAGAGAGATTCGGAGTTGCGTATCAATGATGCGAGTCGCTCTACCCACCCAGCGAGTCAAGCTTGAGCTTCAAAGAAAAAAGAACCCGACGCAAATTGTACAAGAATGTTGATAGCTGCTCACTAGAACATGCATAAATATTTCATGGATGATCCAAATGAGCTGAATATTGGATATATCATAGATGAGTGAGTTATCTATGCTACGGAATTTACGGATCCGGATTTGGAGTTCGGAATCAAAAGATATGCTACTCGGAAGGAAGTGCGGCAGAGCAGAAAATCTGCAGGAAGCTTGCTGCCTGTGTCACACCGCGGTGTATCATTCATACACCGCGGTGTACCCCTGCTACCAGCAGATTTTTGCTGCGGGAAAGGCAAGGGGCTTTTGGTATTATCCCCCTTTGATCCCACTTGTATTTTTAAGCATCTTGGGGGACTTTTTGGCCTTAGTTGCCATTGTTTGGAGGGTAACTTAGGCATTAGGGCTTGTTGTTTAGCTAGGTTAAAGGCTTGAAGGTGGAATCATTCAACACATACTACATTTTTACTTTCCTCTTGCCTCCTTTTCTCTTTAAGCTTCCCTCAACTTTTTCTCTTTGTTTTCCTTTGTGTTTCTTGTATTTGAAGACTCCACCAAGGGGGTGAGTTAATCACCACCCTGGGGGAGTGATTAGGTGGTGATTAAAGGGAGGAGAATCCTTGTCTCGATTCCATTTCGATTAGGTGATTTCTTTCCATTTCTTAGTTATTTATGATTAGGAGATGAGTTTGTTATTTCCTTTTTGGATGAATGATTGTGTATTTGGAATTCTCCGGATTTATATAAATTTATGTTATTGTTTGATTAATGATGTCTTGATGATTAGTATGGTGCTTATATGTGTTCGTTAATCCGATTCCGTGTTTATTGTTCGTCTTGTGGTTTGACAACCCTTTGAGATGAGTGTTATTGATTCTTGATTGCTAGATATAGTGATTTTGAGGATTTGATTATGAATTTGGATTGTGAATCGATTTTAGGATAGACATATACCTATGTCGTTTCATATTCGTTTAAGGTTTGAGTTTAAATGACATCGATTAGATTTTAGTCCATTTATATGTAAATTGGCTTAGTTTAATTTGATAGGTTGGTATGCTATCGAAAGATACATATGAATGTCATTGAATCCTTGAATAGCAAACACGAGCACACTATATTAATTGTCGAGTCATTGTTATCGTTTGATTAATTATGTTTGATGTTGGGTTATGTTTGATTTGTTCGATTTATTGTTTTATCGCACTTTTGGCCATCTACCTTTAATGCAACCTAGACATAGGATGTAGAAAGTTAGGTGAGTGACGATTTGTGGATTTCAACCTAGGATAGACATATACCTAGTTTGGTCCGTGTTTGTATAATGGGTTCGTCCGTAAATGCATCAAATAACTTAGATTCTCTTTATTCGGGGATTCGGGTTAATTTTAGGTCCCGGGTGACAATGGTAGGCCTTAGAATCCTCTTTTGGGTTCGGACTTCCCTTAGAGCATCGGTTGACAGCGATGTTCGTTCTTGATCAGGAGATGGAGAGTTTGGGTAGATTGGGCGAGTTAAGTCAAACCGATAGGGAGACTTAACTAATTTGAACTCACAAACAACAACTAAATCTAGGATTGTTTGCATAGCTAACCTAACAACCGCATAATTTATCTGCTTTAACTAATCGCTTATAAATCCTCCTTACCACATAATTAACTCCCCATTTACTTGCTTTCATAGTTAGATTTACTTTATCGCTCGTAGTTAAATAAAATCACCCTTATCAATATTTGGGTTTGATCCTTTTGTATCAAGCGTCCTTAGATGAAATAAGTCGTCGATTGATTCGTTTATTCCCACCTTTTACTCATTCGTGGGGATTCGATACTCGGTATGTACTTATCGTTTTATATTACTTGTAATGACCGTATACTTGCGTAGTTTGCGTATTAGTATTTGGCACGCAACAAGTTGACCTCCTAGTGTCTTTGCAAGATGCCCAATCTGCATCAGCAAAAGAACTTAGGGTTAATTTAGAAGTATATGAGAAGAATAGACCCTTACCTGGACATGATTTAAGATATCTTAAAACATGATGTATAGCCTGTAAATGTGGCAACCTAGGTTGTGAAACAAATAGACTAAGTTTATGCACAACATAAGTTATGTCTGGCCTAGTTATAGTAAGATACAATAACCTTCCAATTAGCCTCCTGTAATGAGTACAATCTTGTAAAATATCACCTTCTTCAGAACTTAACTTTGATCTAGGATCCATAGGTAATGCTAAAGGTTTGGAGCCTAGGTAACCAGTATCTTCTAGTATATGAAGAGCATATTGTCTTTGATTTAAACTTATTCCCTTAGAAGATCTAGCAATTTCTAAGCCTAAAAAATATTTCAGGTTTGCCCATATCTTTTAACTTAAATTTGTAAGAAGAAAAGATTTAAGTTTAGAAATGTGAGTAACATTAGATCCAGATATAACAATATCATCTACATAAAGGAGAAGGGCCAGAAAATCATTACTAGTACCCTTATTAAATAGGGAATAATCAGATTTTGACTGCTAAAAGCCAAATTCAATAAGTGCTTCTATAAATTTAGCATTCCATTGCATGGATGCTTGTTTAAGACCATATAAGGATTTTAGAAGTTTACAAACATTCTTTACATTACCTGTAAATTTGCTATGGGGATAACCAAGAGGAAGGTCCATGCAGACCACTTCATCTAAATCCCCATAGAGGAAGGCATTATTTATGTCAAGATGGTATAATTTCCAGTTATTAATTGCTGCCACAGCCAATAAAACCTTAACAGTAACCAGTTTTGCAACTGGGGAAAAGGTTTCATTGTAGTCTATACCCTCCTTTTGTGTGTAGCCTTTAGCTACTAATCTTGCCTTGTACCTGTCAATAGAGCCATCAGGATGTCTCTTTATTTTGAACACCCACCTACATCCAATGGATTGTTTTCCTTGAGGCAAAGGAACAACAGTCCAAGTTTTAGTGTCCTCTAAAGCTTGTATTTCAGAGGACAAAGCATCTCTCCAATTTTGATTAACAACAGCTTGATGGTAATATTAGGGTTCAACTTCAGAAGATATATTTAGGATAAAAGATTGATGAAAGTTAGACAAGTTACTGTAATTAACAAAATCAGATACTGGATATTTAGTAGGATAAATTTGAACAGGACCATGATTAGAACTAACATAATTACAGTGATAATCTAAAAGATATGAAGGTCTCTTAATAGGTCTAGTTGATTTTCTAATTGGTTGTGAAGAATGATCAGTTAAGTCATAAGTAGGATTAACATCATTATTTTCAGCATAATCAGGTACATAAGAAGGATCATTAGTATGAGAATCAGAATAATAAATGTCATCAGAAAAATTATTAGAAAAATATGTGGAAATATATCCTCAGTAGGAACATCAACTGTGTGTGTGGAAATGGTATGGAAAGGGAATTTAGTTTCATGAAAAACTACATCTCTAGAAATAAAAACTTCATTAGTATGAATGTCATATAGTTTGTAACATTTTATACCAAAAGGGTAGCCAAGAAAAACACAAACTCTAGCTCTAGGGTCCAATTTGGTTCCGCTTTGTTTTAAGGTGGAAGCAAAAGTTAAACATCCAAAGGTCCTAAAACAGTTGTAATCTACCTGTTTGTGAAATAACAAGGTATAAGGTGTCTGGAAATTGAGAATTTTAGAGGGTGTTATGTTAATTAGAAAGGCTGCAGTAGATATGCACTCATTCCAAAACATGGTGGGGACTTTGGATTCAATGTAAAGTGCCCTAGCAACATTTAGGAGGTGTTGGTGCTTCCTCTCCACAACAGAGTTCTGTTGTGGAGTTTCCACACAAGAAAACTGGTGAATAATCCCAAGTTTGTTAAAGAGGTCAGTGAAGCATAATTCTGATGCATTATCACTTCTAAAAACTTTGATGGTTTTGTCAAATTGGGTTTTAACCATATTTAAAAAATTAGGGAGAACAGTGCCTATATCAGACTTATTATGTAAAAAACAAACCCATGTAAACCTAGAATAATCATCAATCAATGTAGCAAAATACTTATAACCATCATGAGAAACAGTGTGAAAAGGTTCCCATATATCACAATGTAGAAGTTCAAAAACAACAGTAGATGAAGTAGATGATTTTGGAAATGGAAGCCTTTTCTGTTTGGCAAGGGGACAGATATAACATGGTTTAGTATTACAATTATTTGTAGAATCTAAATCTAAATCAGTTCTAAGCCAACTCATAGTTTTTAGAGGTAAATGCCCCAATCTTCTATGCCAAGTGGAAAAAGAGACTTTATTGCAATAGGCAGAGGTGGTAGGTCTAGTAATCTATCACCCCTTCCAATCATCTTCTCTTGAGAGTCCTGGAAGATGAAGGAGGTGGGTGTAAATTTGCAAATTAGACTATTTGACCTTAACAACTCACTTATAGAAAGTAAATTGAATTTAAATTGTTGTATATAAAAAACATCTTTTAATAAAAGGTCAGGGGTAAGAAAAATATCACCTATCTCAGAAACAGAAAATTTTGAACTATCTGGTAAGACCACTTTGGCATTAGAAATAGGTTTTAAAAGATGAAATAAAGATTTATTGTTACATATGTGCTTTGAAGCACTTGAATCAAGAACCCATTTAGAAGTAAAAGAAGAAATATTAAAGGTATAAGTGTTGGAACAGATACCAGAAACACAAGCAATGTGTTTTGAATCACCATTGCTGTTGGAAGAAGCCCGTGTTTGTAGATGAGTTGAAAAAAGACTCATAAGCTGCTGACACTGCTCAGGTGTGAAATTCTGAATCAGTGAATTAGGACTAAAAGTTGAATCATCAGTAGAACTCTGAGTGTGCTGCTGTGTTGCTTGTTGTTGAGTCTCTGTAACCTGATTGATAGAATTGTTCTGAAACTGTTGTTGTTTTGGTTTGAACTGGTATCCAGGGGGATAACCATGTAATTTGAAACATTTGTCAATGGTATGTCCAGATATATTACAGTATGCACAAATAGGCTTAGGTTTTGTTTTGAAATTGTTGGTATTGTTGTTGGTGTTGGTGGGTGTTTTGAATTGATTGTATGGGCGATTTTGGGACTGATTTTGAGATGAGGATTTAGTGGCAAAGGCCATTGAGGAGGATAAGTCTTGGGAAACCCTTTGTCCTACCTGTTTCTGTCTTTCAGCTTGGGTGGCAAGGGCAAACACCCTGCTAATGGGTGGTAGGGGATCCATCAAGAGGATCTGTTCTCTTAATGTATCAAAAGAGGAATTAAGGCCCATAAGAAAGGCCATCACATATTCTTCCTGGTTATGGTTATGTATTTTTAGTGCATTCCCACAATCACTAGGACATGTAGTCATAACTGGTCTATAATTGTGTAGTTCATCCCAGATTGATTTCAATTTGGTGAAATAGATGTTGACAGATTGGCTGTCTTGAGTAAGTGTAGCAAGGTCTCTGCGTAATTGGAACACCCTAGGACCATTACTTTGTTGAAACCGTGTTTTCAAATCTTCCCAAATCTCTTTGGCAATAGTAGAGTAGATAATGCTTGAATGAACATCAGTAGAAACAGAATTGAGGATCCAAGAAACAACTAGATCATTATTTCTTGACCATGCATCTTGTAGGAAAGGGTCTGTGTTTCCAGGATCAGAAAGTGTGCCATTAATGAACCCTATTTTGTGTTTTACATTTAGGGAGAGGGACATGGATCGTGCCCAAGAAGCATAATTTTCGCCAGTCAGTTTGTGATGGACAAGGAGTATCCCTGGGCCATCTGAAGGATGAATGAAATATGGGCTGTAGGGATCATCCGTAGGTGGTTTTGAACGAGAACTTCCAATAGTGGAAGAAGAAAGAGTGGATTCTGAAGACATGGTGAAGGAATAAACGACTGAAAAAAATGAAACGGAGGCAAAACTCTGGTTCTTGAAGAAAAAGAAAACGCTAGAAATTGAAAGTTTCTGGGAAGGAATTGACAAGAGAAATCAGAGTAGGATTTCTTGAGTATGCAACGGATCTTCGAAGAAAAGTTATTCAAGCTGATACCATATTACAATCGGGACAGCTTCATCAATGGTGAAAGAATTAATGGAGAAGAAGAATTATCAAACTGGTTCTTGGAGAAGAAAAGAGAGAAAAATACTGTATGTATTTTTGATGAAAAATAAACTGTACAGAACAGAAATCGAACCAAGGACCTCTTATATACAAAGGAAGGTCGGTAGAAATAAACTAACTACCTAACAAACTCTAACTGGAAAAAGTGTTTTTCCTATAATTAATTAAACAAGGAATAAAATAAAACAATTTCTTTCCACGAAGGATTACAAGTCATGGTAAAAAACAAATCTGGTTTACCGAACTTTTGAACCAGACTCAAGGCATTAACATATATTTTCCTCATATCTCGTGGTCCACCAATAAATGATGACGGCAACAACACTCTTTTTTCAACATTAGCAGGATTGTTCTCTCCATCAATACCAAGAGAATCAACAATCCCTTGTAAAGATTCAACGCGAAATTGTTATTGTGTCTGCTCAGATCTGTAATAATCAAACCGGGAAGCTTTCAATTTAATATAAGAGTCTATCCAAAATTGATGCCCCAATCTACAAGAATGCAGAAGATAAGAATTGTCAGAATCTCGAATTTGAGCTCGGTAGCATGTAAATTCTCTGCAGGATACGTTGGCCCGAGTTTGCTTATTCTCCTGTAAAACTGCAAATAAACAAAGAAAACTATATAAAACTTCAACCACAAAAAATAAAAATACTTTGAAGAAAGCAAATAAGTAGAAAATAAACACGAATGGTACAAACCTTGGTCCTCACGAAGCAAGACCTCCTCTGCAGAATTCAAGGTTGATGGATCGATAGAATTAAATCCACCGCAAGGCTGCGTTTGCTCTGCAGAGGTAGATTTCCCAGCAATCTTCCACTTCTTAATTCCAGAATGCCACCCCGGCTCACCATAAGGAAATAAAATAGGATATTGAAGAGAATCATAACAACTGTAATAATACTTTATTTGATGACTTCGAGAACCATCAGTATAAACGCGAATATCACGCTAACGACCAAGATCCCCTTCGTTCGCATCATTCCACACCGCTGCCACCTCGTCAACAGTAGGCAAATTATATGTCCTAGGATGAAGACAAGGATTACTTCTCAACACAACATGTGCCTCTTTCAAGTTATCCCATGAACGCAGCCTTTTGAAAAACTTGGAATACGGGTTCATTGATAATGCCTGAACTATAAGACTCATAACATCAGCTCGTAAACCTCTTGAAGCAATAACCTCAGAATTCAGTTCATCAACACTATCAAGGAAAAAAGTTGTAGCAAATCTCTAGTATTTGGTGAACCATCAATGTGATTCATATAATGAAACACCTGCCCAAAAACCTTCAAAGCGTATATACCCTCTTTCGCCCACCAAGATTCAGAATCAGTACTCATACCAATTGACGTGAAAGCAAAGGCATTATTATATGTACGCGCTCTACGCCTAAATTCACAAGCTATTTCTGATGTGTCGGTAAAAAGAAAATGAAGAATTGCACAAACCGTTGGCTTAGGAAGACAAATTTGCCCATTGGATCAACAAAATGCAGCACCTTCACGGAAAAATCTCTTCGCACCACAATGCAAACATGATGCAACACCAGGGAGAGTCCATGGCACAGTAGGGACATCCCTAATTCGAGCGAATCGATCGACAGGACGACGCCTAGGACGAGGCTGACATGGCGGCATAACTGGCCCTGAAGAGTTTACACCAAATAAAAAAATAGCAGAAGTTTTACGCAGTTATCACAATAGCATGAAGGAAAGAAAGAATTCATAAACATTTATAATTCCCAGAAAAAATGAAGCAAAATAAAGAAAGAACTCAAAAGCATATATAATTTCTTATAAAAACTGAAGCAAAGTACAAAACTTACCATCCTGTATATCTACTGGAGCCGAAGAACTCTGACCAATCTCAAACGCACCACTGGAAGACACACTACAAGTCCCAAACAACCCTAAAAAGAAAATATTTAAGCAAATTAATCATGCTTATGGAAAATCAACATTAAAAACTAAACTACCAATCTAATAATATTATATTAGATATTATTTTATCTTTAGTGCAATCACAATTTATTTTAAAAAAGATAGCAAAACCAACCATCATTCACACGTATAGAACCAGCCGAGCTTTGACCCACTTCGAACTCGAAACACAAAGAAGAAGAATCAATAGGTTGGGAAGTACATGACTGACGGTATTGGTCATCCCTAGATTCCCCAACCTCAGACTCAGCTCCAGTGACAGGAACAGACCCTAGAAAATATATAAAGTTCAAATCAAATCACTGATGAAGTTAAATAATTAAAAATAATTTAAAAAAAAAGTAAGTGAAGAGAATAAGTTAAAAAAAAGTATCGACAAATAAAAAAATCATGCACCAACAAGAACATCATTGGAACGTATAGAACCTCCAACTGTAGAGGATTCAGTAATAGAATTGAATTAAGGGGCAACATAATCCTGAGGAAGAGGAGAAGACAAAACTAAACCAACAATAGAACCAAACTCATAAGGCATTCCATCCCCTGGTGCAATAGATATCAAATTTAATGATTCTAGATTTGGTTGGTGCTGCACAGTCTGTCCAGCAGCAGAGGAAGGCATTGCGCCGCATGATGCAACACGACGAGCATGCGCTGCGCAACGCCTTTGAGACAACAACGCTTTTTCTTCTGCAGAAAGAGATGCATACCGACAGCGTCTTCTTTCATTAATCAAATTCCTTTGTCTAGATCGATGATCCATAAGAAGATCTAGACCAGGTAAAACACGGAGTATAATTAAAAATAAATTGTCAAATACAAAATCAGAAAAATAAATCAAGCCACGAACACAGTATAAGAAAGATAAAAAAACAGATAAATACCAAATCTTTAAGATTCATTAAGTGGCACTTGAGTTGGTATAAAGTTCATTAAGTTTTAAAATTCTAAGAATCAGGAGTTAAAAGTTGGATTTTTTAATGTTCTTAAAAGAACACTTAGACAAACGCTCTCTTTATGTGCTGCTAAAATTTCAAAGGTTTTCAAGTAATAAAACTTAGCATAAACTTTTTCATCATATTCTTGTAGTAGTACAAATATCTTCAACAAAATCATAGAATTAATGTAAGAAAAACTATATTTAATAGTTGGAAATTATACTGACGGAAATCTGGTGGCTCGTAAGTGTTTCAATCTTAATTTCTCCTACGTGATAATACTAATGTCAAGGCTATATTTATTCTAATGTTTACTGTTTGTCGGATTACTATGTTTTCCCTTTTGTTTTTTATCCTTTTTCTTGCGTATTAGGCATTGTTAGGACTTATTCATCTTGCATTTTCAATTTTCGATGGTCTTCGTAGGTTGCTCTACATAAATATTTTGATTTAACCGGATTTCGCCGGGTTAATTGTATATCAGTGAATTTGTAATATCGGTGGGGTTTACGATATTGGTGTATATATTTAGTAGGGCTCTGTTACTTTATTCCGGATGGATCAATCACAAAGAAAAGCTATGATTAAGAACAAGAAGTAAAACCACAAATAAAGCTAATAACACATCAATATGGAGATCAGAATACTATGAATCTTATTCAGTTATAATGCCTTAGGCTGTGAATATTGTATATTCTTGAAGTAAAAGGAATTTCATTGTTGTCTAATACAATCATTAACTAGGTATTTATACAATGTTTAACCTAGTTTTACAAGGAATCATAGTCCTAACAGGACTCGGCCCAGGTATCCTTCATGGGTCCGGAGTATCATCTTCTGATCGAAGAGAGCTGCGCTTGGCCGGGTCTGTAAGATGATCCCGATCGGCTTGGATTGGTCGAATCGATCTTAACTTCTTCATTCGATTCGAGTAATATGTAGGGTGCGAAATAGCCCCCATCAGTACTCCCTCACTTCTTCGAGCGTATAGATAATAGAAGCTCGTAGAAGTAGATAGATCTTTACGACTGTTTCTTTTCTATGAATGGAGCCTCGTTAAAAACCTTACTTAAGAAAAAACCCTGTGGGAAAAAATCTTAAATAAGGAAAAGAGTGCTACATATCATAGATAGTCGTTTTCTCTGTCCAGTTATGGATCGCCACGCGTCTATTCTGGAAGCTTTTCGTATCCTTCCGTTTTTGGCGGGAATATGAGTAGCTGCGATAAGTTCGAAACGTCTTTTCTCATTTTGTTATAAATAGGTGACTCTATAGTTCGCCATTTCTCTTTTATACTTCCTTATAACTCGTAATCATTTTCCTGATTAGTCGTTCATCACGCTAAACTTTTCCTTTTATCGACCTTCATTTTCCGAGAACCAGAATATATGGCTTCTGTAAGAAGATCTTCTTCTAGAGAGGTCGTCGCCCCCGACAACGAGGAGGAGTTGCAATCTAGTCTGTTGGGTGAACAATCTAGTGTAACCGATTTCGTCGTTCCTGTAGAGGATACTTTTAAGGTACGGATCCTTACTGACGCGGATGTGGCTGCCCGAGCCAAAAAGGGCAAAGGTATTGTTCCTCAGATTTCTGAACCAATTGAGGACGTCGCTTGCGCTTATACGGCGGAGACATTTCCGGAGGTTGTGAATAACTATACTAAATATTTTCCGGAAGGTTCTGAGATAATTCTTCCTTCCTCTACTGATAGGGTCACAACTCCCCCGGAGGGATGTCGAGCCTTTTATACGGCTCACTTTAACAGCGGACTTCGTCTTCCTTTGTCTCCCCTCTTTCTCGAAGTTTTGAAAACTTTTAGTGTGTGCTTGACACAGCTGGTTCCAAATTCCGTTGCTTTTGTAGTTTGCTTTTCTGTTTTGATGATCGCCAAGGGGTTTAAACCTTCTTTTCGTAACTTTACGCAACTTTTTCGCTTCAATATTTCTAGTTCTTCAAATCGTGGATACTTCTTTGCTAGTCAGCGGCCTAGTCGAGCGATCTTTGATGCCCCTGTTTCTAGTAATCCTTCATGGAAATCTCATTTCTTCTTCGTTCGTCCTCCGTCTAATCTTCGCTTAGCGGATGGTACGAGTGTGCCTTTTTCATGGGATCATGGTTCTAGTTGGATATCCGGAGGTCGCTTAGCGACAGGCGAACTGATTCCCGATGATGCTAAGTTTATCGCTGATATCTCCGAATTGCGTGCAAACAAATTTCAAAGTGCTCTTTTGATTGGGGAAGCTTTCCTTCGTAAGGCGGGGTTAAGCATTCATAGTTTTCCCATTAATTCATCATCTGAACTTCTTGGTTAGTAATTTATATTAGTCTGGTGTTGATACTGTTTATTGGGAAGGTACTTAATTTATAATTTATTTCTTTTTCAGCTGATATGGTGGAAAACTCTCGACACTCTTCGAAGGGAAAGATGGTGCTTTCGAAATCTTCTAAATCCGTGGAGAACGCGCCTATTGAGCAGAGAGCGTCACGGAAAAGGAAGTTGGAGTTAGGCCACGAATCTGAGGAGGACAGAGAGGAATCATCAGAATCTCCTCAGGAGCCCCCTATTCGTCAGGGCACGGGATCTGGTTATCCTCCTCTTTATCTTAGAACATCTTTAGGCGTTCGAGGATGTCGCACCTGGTCGATGCCTCATCCAACTAATAATCCAGTCGATAGAAAGAGGAGTTATTATGGACGTTTTGGCGAGGATCTTTCTTTAGCCGGAGAAAAACATCCAAAACCTACCCTTGTCGAAATGATCGAGGATCACTTGGAGGGAAAGAGGGCCGCTGGTTATTCCGAGAAGGACTCTCTTATCCACGATGATAATGAGAATGCGATCGATAAGGCAACCCGTGTTCTTTTGTCTGGTGTTTTTACTCGTGATCTGAATAAGCTTCTTCATAAGGATCCTCTGGAGAAATTCCAGCGAGCTTCTCTTTATGCTGAAAAGGTGATATCTTTTTTCCTTTAATCATGTTAACAAATAATTTTAAGGGTCTTTTACTAATCCGTCTCTTTTTCTTGCTCTCTTTGTTTATTCAGACCAAGACGTGTCTTGCGTCATACGCCTATGAGAATGCACTTTGGAAACAACAGTGCGAGTTCTTGGAGGAGAAGAATAAAGCTTTGCTTCGTAAATCCTCCGGTTAAGAGGTTGGTCCCTCAACATCTTCTTCTGTTCCCGTCGTAGAGACTCGTGCTACTGGGACTGAAGACCAAGAAATGATAAACAAGGTGATGGAGATTTCTCGTGCTCAAGAGCAGGCCAACCAAACGGCTAGAAAGTTAGAGGAATTTCAGTTACAGAGCACGGCTCGAATTAGTGAGCTGGAATCTCAAGTGTCAAGCCTTGAAGCTTCTTTAGAGGAGTACGAGATGGATGTCCCACTTAGTGGATTTAGGGATCGATATGGTAGGAATCCCGACGAAAGAGTTGTTCGTGAATTCCTCAATTCCCCTGTTCATACGGCGTTGGTGTATCGGATGGTCGGTCCTTTACTTGAAAATACTTTTAAGAAAGCGATTCATCAGCTGGTCGCTCTGGAGATGATCGATGATCGTCGAAAAGAGTATTTTAAGGCTGCTCATATTCGGTTGAATCGCTATGGTGAACTTTATTCTTCTTCTGAGGTCCCAGATGTTCTATATCAAGGTTTTCCTCTAGCTCACCTTGTCGAAGAATTTGGAAACCCATTGCCAATTCCTCCTTCTGACGTCAATGAAGAGCTCGATAATACTTTTGTTGATCCCGAAGTCGAGGAAGAAGAGGAAGAGGATATTGGTATGACTGAGGACGTCGGTACCGACCAGAGAATTTCGGATAGCGAGCAGGCTTCTTAAAACAGTGATTTTTTGAATAATCCTTGTAATTATTTTACTCGTAGGTATTAATTGTAATTTTACCTTTTCTTCTCTTTGTACGCTAAACGTTTCGTATTCTGTCAGTCGTGTCTTTTCACCTTCGCCGTAATAATTCAGACAAGTCATTAAATCTGCCGTAATCATTATGCGTGTGTCTTTTCATATTCTAGCGTTTGCTCCAAGGTCATTTTTCCTGTTTCGCGCCCTTTCTTTAGGTCTGTCGCGTCCTTTCGTGTAGTATAAATACGAAAGGTAAAAACTTGACTTGTTTTTACTGCTATACTCCTCTCTTGACAGAATACTCGTTTCTTAGTTAGTCGATAAACCTTCTCGATATTAATTTGTATATTTTCATAATCCGACCATGAGTAACCTCTTTGGTAATACTTCGAAGCGACCTTCCCGTGAGGGCGCTCGTGATAATAGATCCAAAAAGCATCGAAGAGACGGACCGTCGACGGAGCCTCCTCGCTCATCCCCAATAATTAGATCGGAGATTGATACTCGTGTTATTGTTTCCGAACCTTTGTCCGTAGTAAACTCGTCGTTTTCTGAACCAATCTTTTCTGCTTCCACTCAAGTAGGAAGAATGCCTTCTCCTGGTCGGTTTGCCTTTGGCGATATGTCTAACGAGGAACCAGCTTATAACATAGCTGTTAGCTCAAATGCTCCTTCCTTTGAGCATGTTTTTCATGGGGGGAATTTTACTGTTTCCCTTCCTTTGTCAGTTTCTTCTGCCCCAATCGCCAGCGGAGGGCAAACTGGTGATGGCTTTTTTGTCAATCCTTCTATGACACAATCCATTGTGCAGGATTGTCCTGATTACTTGTTTAGCGATACTACTGTGATGACTACTTCCTTTGAATCGGGAGGACCTTCCGGAGGTCGAACCGGTTCCAGGTCTGGCCGCCGAACCGTAATTTCTGCTTCGGGCAAGGAGACCTCTGTTAGTCCCGACGGGAGAGAATCTCCTCGTCAATTAGATGATCGATGCATCTTTCAGCAAGTTAATGACATTCTTTTGTCGGAGACTCCACGTTCTGATGGTGTCCCTTTGACCAGCGAACTGCCTGGTTCTGTTGAACCTGATGCTTTGTCATGGGATCTAGGTTTAAGTACTATTTTACCCGGTGAGCTGAAAAAGCTTGAGGATGCCTCCAACGTACGCCTTGTTCAATCGCTGGTGAAGATATGTGAACAGGTGGGCGAGTCTTTTCATTTTTTCATTTGTTTTTATGTTTTTACTTCCTTCTCACATAAGGATTGTTTTCTTTTTTCCAGGGTAAGTACTTTGCACTCCAATTGGGTGTTCAAAACGATGAACTTTGGAGAAGTAAAGATGCTTTTCGACTTCGTTTGGAGTCGGAGTCGGCGAAGGTTGCTGGGCAGTCTCTCGCACTGCAGCTTGCCAATGATGATTTGAAAAAATTGCAGGAGGAAAAGTCTGTCTGGGAGAAAGAGAAAAGTGATTTGCTTCAGGCTGCTGCCTTATCGGAGGAGTCTCAATGGCGGTCCTATGAAGAAGGATATGACGCTGGTTATCTAAAGCGTCAGGAAGAGTTGATGGCCTTTGATGGCAATATGACTCCTCGGAAGGCTGTTTCTGGTAGTCGGCCTGCTGACCGTTCCTCTCAGTGACCTTTGCTCGAGCTGGCAGGCCTTGGACTGTCCCTTTTTTTTTTTTTTTTTTTTTTTTTTTTTGTTTTGCCCGACTTTTGTGCATTTATTTGGGCTGAAATTTTTTTGTAATGGGAGAAGTACTAAATTGGAAAAGATTATCTTTTTGTAGGCAGATTCTTGCCTTGATCAGTTTTCTTCTGTAGATATACTTCGTTATGCTCATGCTTCCTTCGTGCATAAATATAATGTTTGCTTCTGCAAGTTAAGTCTTCTGTTGACCATATCCAGTATATTCCTTTAAATTACATGCACCAGCATGTTTTACGTCATAATTTAGACAATAGGTTATTCATATCGATAATGCCCATCATCTTGGTCGGTGCTCGACCTAAGCCTTGTGCTTTGTCCTTTTGCGATCCAAAACTTATATAAAGAGGCTATTGTCCCTTTGTTGAACTTCGGTTTTCTTTACGTCAACCTAAAGAAACATGTCCCTTTCAATCTTTTCCAAACCCTTATGCTTCCCAGCATTAATGTTTGAACAACATGTTCCTTGGCTAGTGTATTATTACATCGCTTTCTTGATATGGGAGGAATTGGAAAATGTAGTGTTCATGGCCAGATCTATTTTTTTCAGACCTTCTTAAGCAATTCTTTGGTATGTTAGGCAGTCACGTCCTTGCCGTTTCGAATAAGGAGGACTATTCTCCTGATTTCTGTGTCAGATATCTTGGACTCCATAGGAGTTTCTGTATAGCTTACTCAATGGTCGTCCATACGATGTATGAGGCAGTGACGTCCCTCGAATGGTGAAGGGTTTGGTCTTTTATCTTTTATCTTTTTACCGAGCAACTGTCCTTTTCGCTGCGATTTCAAAGCCTGTATGATTTTGTTTGTGGATTCCAGGTTTCTAAGCCATCGACCATGAAATATGACCGTTCTAGTATGGCCGATCTGGAGTTCTTTTAGGTTTACTTGTGTTATTTGGGTGATCGCTTCGATCCAAGACTTCTCTCGTTGTCGACCAGTTGAGGCGAATAGATGGTGCCGTTCCAACTTACTTGCATTTATTACGGGGAGTCAAAGGGTCGTATCCATGTCCGTTGATCAAATACTTTTTCAGCCGTTGGATCCCTTAGATCTGCCCCTATAAATAGGGGGTGGCTTATATTCTTCATTTGCAATCTCCCAAAAAGGATGGAGATCTCCAATTCCTTAGATTTTATTCTGCCCTCTGACCCCATTGTCTTCAAAAAATCACATTACTATGAATTATTTGTTCAAAATAGTGAAGTCGTTCCCAGTCTTGTATTGACGGGTCCCATGTCAACCCTACCTTGTATCGACGGGTCCCATGAGATCTCTGCATTGGTCTTCATCATATTAGAGGTCCGTGGTTTCCGTTTGCACATGGAGGGTTCATACTTGCCAGCCACCTCCGCTCTTCGATGTTACCTCCGGAGTGATAGACCATCGGGGTGACTGGTAAACTTACCTTTTCACGACGGTCCCGAAGAGATGCTGCTCTAGAGTAAAATGTTTTATAGATAAAGTAAAAGCAGTATCTTCTTGCGGGTGAGTGAGCATTGCTAGCTATCTGGCTGGTAATGTTCATTTCCTCTGGAAGAACATTTGATCTTCAGAGCCTGGCCGTCGAACCAAAGAAGTCGACCATCCTGAGCAGCATGCTTCTTAGGTGGTTTATCATAATCGACGAGGTACTAGGGAGGAGATTGGTGTTTCCGTGGACATTGTCGTGAAGATCGCCGATAACAGAGGATCATCTTATTTAAATCATTGTAATGATCTTTAAGTAGTATGTAGACCTTTGTAACGTATGATTTTGTATGTAACTGATTTGATGAATAAAATATATTTTATCCCTCGTATCTTCCTTGTCGTTGATTCTGTCATAATTTACTTATGAGTAGCATTTTCCGAGCAGACGGTTTTATACTCAGTCTATCTTCAAAATTTCAAGCTAACCATTTAGATCGTAAAGAACAGATCAAGGAGTTTTTATTGAGCGTATCAATGTTTACTCGACTTGTCATAATTTAGAACTTAGGTTTTTAACCCAAAGTCTTTTTGATCGTTGTAAATAGTTCGAGGAGTGTTTATCGAGCGGATCGATGTTTACTCGACTCTCTTTGATTAGACTTAGGTTTTTAACCCAAAAAGTCTTTTTGATATATCGAGGAGTTTTTATTGAGCGGATCAATGTTTACTCGACTCGTTTTTTATTAGACCTAGGTTTTTAACCCAAAAAGTCTTTTTGATCGTTGTAAATAGTTCGAGGAGTATTTATCGAGCGGATCGATGTTTACTCGACTCTCTGATGAGGGGTAATTCGGTTCCCCTGTTCTTAGGCCTTAACGCGGTCCGAATACCTAAGAACCCTGTCGCCAGGGATCAAAAGAGGAACCAAAGCATGGAAATGATCGATCCGAGCTCATAAGGTCGCTGTAGATCGAAGGACACTGTTGGGCCGAGCCCAGGCCCAAGCCCTCAAATCTGGCTATAAATACTCCATGCATTTATTACACTGGCAGGACTTCCAGGAGATTTTCAATCTGAAGACCGCAGCTCGGTCTATTAGGATAGGAGCTATCATACATGTTTCACCCTCTAGCTTGTACGGCATCCAATAATGCTCGAATAGGGCCTTCGAATATTTGTACTTATACTCATTCAATTCAAATACAATTACATTGATTCTTACTTCACTTTATTTATTTAATTATCGTTATTGCAATCATGCATCCCACCCCTGATCGATCTAAACGAAACCACGTAAGATCAATTGGCGCCCACCGTGGGGCCTTATTCGAGTATTAGATCGAAATATGCCTACTACGAGGAGAAATATGTATGCCAGCTGAAGATTTTACTAATCTGAAACTTCATTGTTCATTCTCCGAGGCGAATTGATCGACCCTACGTCATTTCAGAGATAAAGGCCTATATGATAGTTGGCAAAGTTAATGGTCTAGCCTATGGACGCATGGCTCATTCATTTATATTAAGTTGCAGTTCGATATTAACGATCGAGATTTATTTTTTCGTTCTTCGCATTCATAAACTTCAATGGCGAATCCTTCGAATCGATTATCTTAAAGATGAGTTCTCAAACTTATAAAGGGTATGTCGGATTATCGCTACGACCAATAAAGGAATTCGAATAAAAGGATTCGATTACAAATAAAACTTGATCATTGAAATTCTTCAAACAAGTTACAAAGTAAAGCTCCGAAGGATTTTCGGGCTCAAGAAATGCAGTACAATCTTTCCTGCCCTATTACAAAATTCTGTAAGGAAAACCTATCCCATTAGGTGCTCGATCTTCGTTTCTAAAAAGCGCCCCAGATCCAGAACTCAGCAATGATCTTTCTTGCCAATCACTAGCAACGTGTCGCACGTCCGCCCTCGAGCTGGATAGAAGCCGGGTTGGAGCTCCTCGCCGGAGAAGCAGACCGACCTTAGCTCTTCTTCTGTAAACAATGATCAAAACACTCAACCATTTTTACAGGTTATTTCGAACCGGAGCAGCAAAGGGTTATCCCAACAAGAGGCACTCCAAGAGAACTCGAGGAAACTATCTAGTAAGAAAGCCCTCGAGGAAGCTGATGCCTCAGAATTAAAGAACTCTTCTCGGAATAACCAGCTGTCCGATCGGGTACTACGCCAGGATACCAGAATTCTAACCCGCACCAGACAAGATATGTCTGGGAAAACAGGTTGCCTGCCGGTATTCTAGGCGCAATTTCTTTTGCCTGTCGATATTCTAAGCGAAAAGCTCATCCAAAAGGAAGCAAGATCGGAAAACAAAGTTCGAACTCTAATCTCAAACTCTTTTATCTGGGAGAAAATACGAATCAAATCTGAAGTTCGATCCATGCTGATCGGATGGGGTATAAGGAGAAAAGCAAGAAGTATGGTGTGCATGAAGGGACCTATTTATAGGGGTAGGGAAGTTAAAATCAACGGCCCAGATAACTTTCCATAAATGATCTGGATGTCCGCATTAAATGGAAGGACCGTTACATTTCCCGAGAAATAGGGATCTGTTTGGTAACGAAGGACACGCGATTCAACAATGGGTGTAGAAGAATTACGACTTTCTATAGAATTTGACGACGTATTAATTTCATTATTATTAAAGGACAGCATCTCGGATTCGTATATCTTTTACACAAGTAATTATTGATACGCTTTTATGCTGCCAATTGAGAAGAAATATAATCGATTCAGTCGAACAGAATTCTCGACCTGGAAGTTATGCAATTATGAAAATTCAACAGTGATAAAGATTTATGGCTTCGTTTTTCCTTATCAGTCTCAGGTCTTCTAAGATATTTATATGTTATTCACCCGCGCCAGTGGTGATCGATTACTTCTTGATCGATGTAAAAAGAATAAGATGGAATTGTGAAAGATAAAATTCTATCTAGTTATATTTGAGGTAATCAACCAAAGGGAGTTGAAATGTAATTATATTATCTCGAAAGATTACAAGAAATGGAAAGATACACCCAGTATAGCATAAGCCTATATATTACATCAGTACGTTATTACAATCCTATGAAATTTTCGGTCTCCCGTCCCATCGTCTACTCGGGATAATCCTAATCCTGAGACATACTTAGCTCCGACCATGGTATCTCCTTCGGACCTGCAGGCTCTTATCTTTATTTACGGTTTTCCCAAAGATGAAGACTCGAGGTTGAAATTCATCGGGTAAATGAATTCTGCAGAACTCCCACCCCTGTACGTCTTCCTAAATGCATTGTGGCAATAGGTCCCTAATCGAAAACCTATGCCACAACCTACAAGCTCCATATGTCTGGCATATTGGCCTTCAAGATGGAGATTATATTTGCCTGCCGATACTCTAAGCGAAGGTTGAAATAATATTCTTCCCGCTCGAATATTCCTCCACTTAAAAATCGTTCGAAATCTGACCTCGAATAAGCGAATTATTGAAATAACAATCTTAATCGCCATGAGGGGACGGATGAAATGCCAGCACAATGAATGGAATGGCTTCAAAGAAATAACAGCCTTTTATAGAGAAAAGCAAAAGGAATCCGACGGCCTATAATTCGCAAAATAAGCGGACAAGATCGGTTGACCGTTGCATTTCCAGGTAAAACGGGAACCGTTTAGAAAAGATCAAACCTATTAAAATTGGGAACTTACAAGCAAGGAATTTTCTCGACTAAGTTATGAGGATTATTCAAAGTCTAGGGTTATTCCCTACTAACTGATTCTCCATAATTGATTCTTTCTGGTGATTGCGGAAGATTATTTTCCCATCAAAATTACTTCGATTAGAGATATATATTCAAGGGAAAACTGATCCTGTTAATATTTATATTCGTTCTCCTCTCCCTGATATTATCGATCTCCCTATCCATACTTATCCGAGTCTATTATTATCAAATGGGTGGAAGCCTCTGCTATGACCCAAGGGCTAAAAATGCTCTAAAAAACGACTAAGGGTGAAAGCCTCTGCTATGCCCCTTAGATCGAAATTATTAATGGGTGGAAGCCTCTGCTATGACCCAAGGGCTAAAAATGCTCTAAAAAACGACTAAGGGTGAAAGCCTCTGCTATGCCCCTTAGATCGAAATTATTAATGGGTGGAAGCCTCTGCTATGACCCAAGGGCTAAAAATGCTCTAAAAAACGACTAAGGGTGAAAGCCTCTGCTATGCCCCTTAGATCGAAATTATTAATGGGTGGAAGCCTCTGCTATGACCCAAGGGCTAAAAATGCTCTAAAAAACGACTAAGGGTGAAAGCCTCTGCTATGCCCCTTAGATCGAAATTATTAATGGGTGGAAGCCTCTGCTATGACCCAAGGGCTAAAAATGCTCTAAAAAACGACTAAGGGTGAAAGCCTCTGCTATGCCCCTTAGATCGAAATTATTAATGGGTGGAAGCCTCTGCTATGACCCAAGGGCTAAAAATGCTCTAAAAAACGACTAAGGGTGAAAGCCTCTGCTATGCCCCTTAGATCGAAATTATTAATGGGTGGAAGCCTCTGCTATGACCCAAGGGCTAAAAATGCTCTAAAAAAACGACTAAGGGTGAAAGCCTCTGCTGTGCCCCTTAGATCGAAATTATTAAAAGGGTGAAAGCCTCTGCTATGACCCAAGGGCTAAAAATGCTCTAAAAAACGACTAAGGGTGAAAGCCTCTGCTATGCCCCTTAGATCGAAATTATTAATGGGTGGAAGCCTCTGCTATGACCCAAGGGCTAAAAATGCTCTAAAAAAAACGACTAAGGGTGAAAGCCTCTGCTATGCCCCTTAGATCGAAATTATTAAAAGGCTGAAAGCCTCTGCTATGACCCTCAGGCTAAAGATGCTCGGAAAAGCCTAAGATTGTAAGCCATCGCTCTACCCATCAGGCCGAAATTATTTAAGAATTCCTTCTGGAAAGGACGAATACCACGAATGTTATTAATATTTGCTTTATTATTGCTTTGGAATGAAAATTCTATGCAATCGAAACTCGATCTAAGACATATATATATACATCATTATCAGTTGCAAACAGCGAAAATTTTCTCTAAGCGCTCAAAGCTAGCCAGAGTTATCGATTGGCATTATCGGCAGTATTATCAATTTCAATGATAGTATTATCAAAACCTAATTCCTACTATCTTTCGGTAAATTCTTCGATCAGCGAAGGAATACAATTCTTGGAATTCGCTTTTGTTCTTAGGAAGGCGGTTGATCAAAAATCCGAATAGCAAAGCTCAGAGCAAAAATCTAGAATGGTCATCCGAGATTATCTTATTATAACTGCGAACTATGAAAGTTGGAATTAATTAGAAGACATTGTGGAAAAATATTCATTCGATTAACTTTCAAAAGATGAGTTACATAGGAATGATTACAACAGAATCCAAAAAATTTTGCAATCTCGTTACAGAAGACTATTCCTATAAACGCTCGAGCGGGGAAGACAAGGATGCACCGTTTTCAACTCCTCATCCGGTCCTTCCGCGCAGGATAAGTCACCATATTCCCGAGTCAAGAGACAGGGAAGCAACTCCAGCTGGAGGTAGTAATCTTGAAAGCAGCCTCGAAGACGTGGAGATCGAGAGCAGGAAAACTCCTCCAGCAGTAGACCCACTGTCCCGACTGGATGGAGATCAGAGTACAGGAGGTCGAGCCAGCCTCAATGACTTGAAATCAGAGAGAGCTGGTCGCCTGCCGGTACCCCAGTCGCAATTATTTTCGCCTGTCGATACCCTAGTCGAAATAAGTTTCCATCGGAAGAGAGCAAAGTCTGTAAATAGTTCGAAGGAAAAACTCGAACAGTTCAATCAAAGATAGCAAACAGAACATGATGGTCGGAAAGAGTAAAATCCCAATCATAGAGCCGGTCAGAAATGTACTGAAATGAAAAATTTGAAGGTAACCACGGAGCTATATATAGTAAAAAGAAAAAGCAATTGACGACCCAGATTTGATGATACTAACGGCTAAGATAAAAGCGGTAAATGCGCCGACCGTTACGATTCCCGAGAATAATAATAATAAAAAAAGAGGGGGTGAAGTTACTTTTGGAAATGGAGCAGAATTACTACGCCAAGATCAAAATATCAAGATAGCAAGCAAAAAAGGATCAAAGAAAGAACACACAAGAAAAGCATGATATTCGAGAAGAAAGTAAATTATTACAAGCCTTACAAAACAATGTCTGGAAATTATTCAGGATCGCACAAATAAAAACAGTGTACTACAAGTCCGGGTAAATAAAAGGCAACATCTAAACAAGCTTATTGTCAGAAAGAATCTTTCGAAGCTCAGCATTACGAGCCTCACATCCTGCTTCAAATCCACGATCATAAGCCTCCTTTTCTCGACGTGTGAAATTTTGTTTCTCCTCCTCGTGGAGGATCTTCAGTTTTTCGAGTTTCTCATTCAGCTGCTTATGGATCTCTTCTCCATGATCGTTAACTTTCTTCTCCTTCTCTAAAGCAAGTTTCTCTGCGAGGACACGGTCGAATTCGATTTTCTTCTTCTCCAGCTCGAGAGAAATAGCAGTGCGCTGGCTGATCTCCCGCTCAGCAAATGTTTTAAGCTCAGTGAAGTCTTGTCCGGCCTATTAAAAGGATCAACAGCGCTAAAAAAAAAAAAAAAAAAAAAAAAAAAAAAAAAAAAAAAAAAAAAAAAAAAATAATATATATATGGGTAAAAGGAAGAATAGACAAATGCACACCTGAAAAAGGAAGTACTGCCCAGACTCGAACAACTCCTCTACGTTTCTCTCTTTGGACGTGTTTCTTTCCTTGGGCATATCGGTCTCTGAAGAAGTAAAGGTAGCTTGCAACAAGTTACCCATGGGATCAACCTTAGAAGGAGATCCATCTTTCAACTCCTCGTGCAAAGGAGAAGCGACCTTTTGAGGAGAGGAATTGACAAAGGGTCGGGGAGGATTATCGATTCCTAATGCTTCAGCGGAAGCCCCCCCACCAGTCTCTAACTTGGATTTTTTGCCGGGATTCCCCGAGGGAGAAACGATCGAAGCATCGGAGGATGACTTGCCACCAATAGCAAGATTTTGCAAAGCTTCAATGGGCGTAACCCCATCGGAATAAGGCCTCTTATTCGAAGGGGGAACAGGAGTCTTTTCTAGAACACGATCCTCAGTCTTAGAATCAGTCTCTTTCGGGGAGGAACCTCCGAGCTCAGCCTCGAGCTCTTCGTCCAAAATGGACTTGCCGGAGCTACCCTTATTCTGCTTCGAGGAAGTACCCTTCTCTTTCGTATTTTCCCCACCTTTAGGTGCTTTTGGGGAAGAGGCGGAAGTCTTAGAAGAAGACTTGGAGGGTTTGGCCTCCTTGTCAACCTTTTGCTCTTTATTCGGCTTCTTATTTTTCGAACCACCAAATAGCGACCTGGGATCGATAGATTTGCCTAACACGTTCTCCATGATGAGTAAATTTGGATCAATTGCTCGGATCTTTACCCGCAGGAAGCTCAAAGAATGCAGAAAATTTTGGGAGAGCTCCGATCTCTATAAACAAAGATGTCGTGTGAATAATGATAAAAGATCCCAATATTTATAGATGCTACGCACTACAATTGAGATAGTGAATCGACGCGACTTTGGAGAAAAAATCTCACTCGGATAAACAAAGCTCGAGTAGAAAGTATGTAAAATCATCGATATCTATAAAGTTAGAATTCATGAGTTACACGAATCAAGTCAAGGAATATAAAGTTAACTCGTTTACAAAAATTGGGTCGCATGAGTACATACAATTGATTCCTAACTAGAAAACCTTGAATCGCCCCCTCCGGCCTACTCAACCCCAGTAACTCGCTAAACTGAAGATCAGACGATATATACATATATTTGAAGCTCGATGATTACCCAGCTTGATCGAAAGATCGACTGTCTCTCTTATCCGGGGCATTGCCTATTTCAACACCTTTATCTTTCTCCTCGGACACGTTAGAAGGATCGTCGCAGGAATACTCGAGCACATCAGGGTTAGGCATCGGAGTACCATACTCCTCGACTAAGGGGGCAAAGCGATGTTCCTGCCAATTAATACTAGCCTTGGGAAGAGAGGAAGTTCTGTAAGCCTTCCCTTCAGCGTTCTTGAAAGGGTCCATATACTTGAAATATTCTTCCATGTCGTCCGGAATTTTCTCGGCCGCGACTAACTGTCGAACCCCTTTATAAAAAATCGTCTGAAGAATTTCTCCCGTTTTCCTTTGAACTAAAGGATCCAACACGGGGGATTCCAGGAATTCTCGTACGGCAGGGATCTCGGCTTCTCCCCAACCCTGGGCATATGCACGCTCGGAATCTTGCTTCGCCAAATCAAGTTCTATCTTTATTTTCTTTAGCTCCTCCTCAAGGGCACTTCTCTCTTTAACAGACGCAAGCAAATCCTCTTCTAATGAGGAGGAACGTTTCGTATTAGCCTTTTCAAGCTCCTTCTTAACTTGAGATAACTCCCGCTGGTTTTCTTCTAATTGAGCCCGAAGATTTTGGTTATCAACGAGGATTTGAGCACACGCATCGTGAGCATCCTGTGATTCCTGCTCCAGTAACGCCAAACGATATGTTTGAACGGCGAACAAATCCCCGACCTACAAGACATTTTCGAATATCAATGAAAACTAGAGATTCTAAAGAAAGAAAAAGGCAAAATTCTCACCTCGTGATATGTTCGGGAAAAGTCACTCAAAACCTCAAAATCACCTTTGACGGTATGAAGCAACATATCCCGTTTGAATCGACCGGCCATAAAAATCCTAGCGGCCTTGTCAAATTCATTCTCCCCACCGGCGTCCAAATCAGACAGAATAGTGCCATCTTCAAGGTATCCAGCAGCTCTGCTACCTCGAAGATGCTCTTCCATAAAATCTGCCGCGTCAGGCTCCGACCTACCTTCTCGACATGGAACTGAGTCAGACTTCATACCAAAAGGTTTTACCCTCCTTGAGGGCCCGGGATTTCCTGCGTTTCTTTTTCGACTTAGGAGCTTCTCATACTCCTGGACGCCCTGAATTCGATTCCAAGAGTGCTGGCTGTAGCCAACTGATGAAAGAACGGAAGTATCTGGGGAAAACAGAGCTCGAAGAGGCCCGGCAGTGGCAGAATTCAGGCTACTCATAGTGCCGACCCCTCTCAAATCGGAAAGCGTAGCCGCTAGGATAACCGAGTTCCCGCCTATATTATGCGCGTCTGCATTCCTCTCGGAAGTACGAGGTGACGGCTCGAAATAAAAGGGTTTATCTTCAACCAAGCCAGCAGCGGATACTCTGAATCCCTCCACAACTCGACCTACAGGGACAATACAACTCAAGTGAGATTAAAACAAGAAATACGGTTCGGTAAAAACCTTAAAGTAGATGAGATAAATAAGCATACTCAAAGAAAGAGTGGTGAAGGGCGGAGCATTAGAGACCGGTAGGTTATCGGTCCGTATAACGGGTCCTTCGGAAACTCGACCTGGAAATTTAATCGCCGGGGCAGGATAATCGCAATAGCTCAACCCAGCCAGTCGCAAAACGCCTTCTTGGACCAAGTACCTGGTTTGATAGGGGTTAGACTCCAATTGCCCCAGGAGTTCATCAGAAAGACGATGGCTAAGTTTTTCTCTTATTTTGCGAGAACCATATGTCCAAGTGTTTGCGCCATCCCATCGATAAGCTCTCGTTTTCGAACTACCCCCTGAAACAGGAACGTCAGGGCCCTTCACGAAAAAGAATCTCCTCTTCCAACCTAAAGCTCTCTTTGTTGATATTTTCGTAAGAAAAGATCGTGTAGACCTTGGTCGAACAGACACAAAGCCTACGTTCGAACCTATGCAGGGATCCATTCGGAATATCTGCCAAAAGTTGCTAAAAGAAGCTTCTTCTCCTTTCGCCTCCATAAGAGTGCAAAACGCTATTATATAAGTAACGGAGTGCGGGAGAAGCTGAGCCGGGGAAAGCGAAAAGAAATTCAAAATATTTCTGATAAGAGGAACGAACGGGATACGCAAGCCACAGAGAAATTGTCCCTCATAAAAGGCTTGACATCCAGGGGGAGGCTCAGTGGCACGTTCAGTATAAGAAGGAACTACAATCGAAAAACCTTTGGGAAGAAATTTCCCATAATCCGCCTCAAGGTGAGCCCGGTCCTTTTTCGAAAAGCAACTGGAAGTTTTACTAGCAGGAAGTTCTGACTTACCCGAGATGACGGCTTGTGAAGCTTGCTTATGTTCGAAAATCCTGACAAAAGCACCTTCGCCGATACTACGTTTGTCGACCTCTTTCTCCTCGAGATCCTCGCTCGGATCATCGTCTTCGTCGTCTTGATGAAACTCCCCATCTTCAAAGTCATCTACAAGCTTAAACAAGGGATCGGATTCTTGGCTCTCCTCAATCTTTTTCTTGCCTCTCGCGCTTCTAGAGCTCGACATAATGGACTAAGAAGTATTTATACAGGAGAAAAAACGCTATTTCGAGCTAAAACACTTCGAGTTCAAGAAAGTTGTTATGTGAATATTTTTCAGCAAAATCAACATATATATATACGGGGTTAAAAAGGTAAAAATTGCAAGGAGGCCCCCGAGTAACCGCGACGGTTGAACTTACCAAGGGTAAAAGCTTATGGTTATCCCTCTCAAAATTACCTCTTTGATCCTTCATTCCCTAGAATTGCGGAATATATCCTTGCAATCTATCCTTAAGATTCTCAGAAGCCCTTCTGGTTATAATCGGAAATTCTGGAAAGCATTTATCAAGGGATCGAACATCGCAACATGATACCAAAAGGGGGTATTACTTTTTCAACTTCCCCCGACGAGGGTAATTTCAGAGCGCGTCACAGTATGTTTCTTATATATGCACTCTTTTTCCCTAACTCGGTTTTTATCCCAATGGGTTTTTCCGAGTCAGGTTTTTAACGAGGCATATCCTGAAAATATACTGAACGGCTCGTCTCATCGTAACATGGAACGTACTTGCTACTTCTTCGAGCGCTTACTTCGCTTCACACTCGAGAAGTGGGGGAGTATTGATGAGGGGTAATTCGGTTCCCCTGTTCTTAGGCCTTAACGCGGTCCGAATACCTAAGAACCCTGTCGCCAGGGATCAAAAGAGGAACCAAAGCATGGAAATGATCGATCCGAGCTCATAAGGTCGCTGTAGATCGAAGGACACTGTTGGGCCGAGCCCAGGCCCAAGCCCTCAAATCTGGCTATAAATACTCCATGCATTTATTACACTGGCAGGACTTCCAGGAGATTTTCAATCTGAAGACCGCAGCTCGGTCTATTAGGATAGGAGCTATCATACATGTTTCACCCTCTAGCTTGTACGGCATCCAATAATGCTCGAATAGGGCCTTCGAATATTTGTACTTATACTCATTCAATTCAAATACAATTACATTGATTCTTACTTCACTTTATTTATTTAATTATCGTTATTGCAATCATGCATCCCACCCCTGATCGATCTAAACGAAACCACGTAAGATCACTCTCTTTGATTAGACTTAGGTTTTTAACCCAAAAAGTCTTTTTGATATATCGAGGAGTTTTTATTGAGCGGATCAATGTTTACTCGACTCGTTTTTGATTAGACCTAGGTTTTTAACCCAAAAAGTCTTTTTGATCGTTGTAAATAGTTCGAGGAGTATTTATCGAGCGGATCGATGTTTACTCGACTCTCTTTGATTAGACTTAGGTTTTTAACCCAAAAAGTCTTTTTGATATATCGAGGAGTTTTTATTGAGCGGATCAATGTTTACTCGACTCGTTTTTTATTAGACCTAGGTTTTTAACCTAAAAAGTCTTTTTGATCGTTGTAAATAGTTCGAGGAGTGTTTATCGAGCGGATCGATGTTTACTCGACTCTTTTTCGATTAGACTTAGGTTTTTAACCCAAAAAGTCTTTTTGACATATTGAGGAGTTTTTATTGAGCGGATCAATGTTTACTCGACTCATTTTTTGATTGTAGACTTAGGCTTTTAACCCAAAAAGTCTTTTTGACATATCGAGGAGTTTTTATTGAGCGGATCAATGTTTACTCGACTCGTTTTTGATTGTAGACCTAGGTTTTTAACCCAAAAAGTCTTTTTGACATATCGAGGAGTTTTTATTGAGCGGATCAATGTTTACTCGACTCGTTTTTGATTGTAGACTTAGGTTTTTAACCAAAAAGTCTTTTTGATATATCGAGGAGTTTTTAATGAGCGGATCAATGTTTACTCGACTCGTTTCGTTCTGACAATATGATTGTGCGATTCCGATGAATGTTTAACCGATATAATCGATATATATAAAATGCCAAAGAAATCTTTAATAATTGAACTTTAGGCCAAGGCCTTTATTACAAAGATTGAAATTTGATAAAGTAAAAAGTAAAATAATGCAGTATAACCTGCTAAAATTTATTTACCATAGTATCTCCTAAGGTTGATAGCATTCCAGGTTCTTGGTAAGGCAGTTCCATCCAAGTGTGCAATTTTGTATGAACCTTTCTTCCCTACGCCAATGACGATGTAAGGTCCATCCCAATTTTGTTGTAATTTTCCCACATGCTTGGATACTTCTACCTTTTTCAAGACTAAGTCTCCTTCTTTGAAGGTTCGAACGCGTACTTTTTGATTGTATGCTTTCTCCATATTAGCTTTAGTGGCCTGTAGGCGCACATCAGCTTTATCTCTCAAAGCTTCTGTTAAATCAATGTCATTTTCTCTTGACTTTTCATTTTCTTTATCATCGAACATCTCTACTCTTGGTGTTGGGATTAGGGTTTCCACAGGGATAACCGCTTCCGACCCATATACCAAGCTAAATGGGGTTTCTCCAGTTGAGCTCCTTACTGTGGTCCGATTAGCCCATAATACTCCTGGGAGTTCATCAAGCCATTTTCCTTTGGATGCTCCTAATCTTTTTTCCAAAGATTTTATTATCTCTCGGTTTGCTACTTCAGTTTGTCCATTTGCTCGAGGATGTCCTACCGAGGTAAAATTCTGTTGAATTCCAAGTTTTGTTCACCATTCTATTATCTGTTTCCCCGCGAATTGAGTTCCATTATCGGAGATAAGGATCCTTGGGATGCCGAATCGACAGATTATGAATTTCCATAGGAAATTGATAACTTGGAATTGGGTTATTCGTGCGAGGGCGACACATTCTATCCATTTGCTGAAGTATTCTACAGCGACCAGGACATAGGATTTCTTAGATCTGGCCGCTGGGAAAGGTCGCACGATGTCCATTCCCCACTGATCGAATGGCCAACAAACTGGGATAGGGTGCATGTTTTCTGCTGGTCTATGACATATGTTAGCATGGATCTGGCAGTGATGACATTCTTGGACATATTGAGCGGCACCTTTATTGATGGTTGGCCAATAGTAACCCGTCCTGAGACATTTTAAAGCCAATGCCCTTGACCCGCTGTGGTTTCCTGCATCCCCGTCATGTATTTCTCGTAGTATATCGACGGTTTGTGATTCAGGGACGCATTTCAGAAGAATTCCTGATACCGATCTTCGGAAGAGTTTTCCTTCTATAAGTGTATACTTCGGAGCTCGATATCTTATTTTCCGAGCTTCATTTTGGTCAAGTGGTAGTTTTCCTTCTCGAAGATAGTCTATCATTGGGGTCATCCAGTTTTCTTCGGCTTCTTCGATTTCCATTATATCCACTACTGGTGTTTCATCGATGTCGATTGCTGGTGTATTAGAGATCAACCAGTTGATCACCCGTTCGGTCTTTCCGTCATGGGATCCTGTGAATTTTGATAGCTGATCGGCCCATTTATTTTCCGAACGTGGGATGTTCTGGATAGTAAAACTTTCAAATTTTTCAGCTAGAGTTTTCACTTTGGCGAGGTATTTGACCATGTTGAATTCCTTAGCCTCGTATAGGCCTTCTATCTGTCTTTGCACTAATTCTGAATCAGTTAGTACCTTAAGGCTTTTTATGTTGGCTTTGATCGCCATCTCCATTCCTGCGATTAACGCTTCATATTCAGCTTCATTGTTTGTTACAACGAAGTCCAATGTTATCGCGTAATTCAAATCTTCCTTATTTGGTCCTGTGAAGTTGATTCCGGCGCCTCCTCCTTCTCGGCATGAAGCACCATCTACATGCATTAGCCAAGTTTGATCTTCAATGATCAAAACATCGTCGTTGAGGCAGCTCGATGATTCAGTAGCCTGTGTCGGTGTTTCTAATATAAAATCAGCCAACACTTGGGCCTTGATGGCAATCCTTGGTTTGTAGTCTACCTCGAACTGGCTGAGTTCGATGGCCCATTTGATTAGTCGACCGGAGGCTTCTGGTTTTGCTAGAACTTGCCTTAGCGGCTGATTCGTCAAAACGATGATTTTGTAAGTTAAGAAGTAGGGTCGGAGTTTTCGTGCAGCCACTACTAAGGCCAGCGTGAATTTTTCTATTTCTAAGTAATTTTTCTCCGCCCCTTGTAATAACTTGCTGAGATAATATACGGGCTTATGCTCTGAGCCCTCCACTTTAATTAGTACTGAACTAATCGCTACATTGGAGATGGAGATGTACATATACAATGGTTCTCCTTCCGTTGGTTTTGCCAACATCGGAGGTGTCGTCAAATATTCTTTGAGCTGCTCGAAGGCCTGATCGCATTCTTCGGTCCAAACAAAGTTCTTTGCCTTTCGGAGAGTTTGGAAAAAAGGGAGGCTTTTGTCTGCAGACTTTGATATAAACCTGTTTAATGCTACGATTTTTCCAACTAGGCTTTGTACTTGGGAGATGGTTTTGGGAGGTTTCATTTCAGTTATGGCTCGGATTTTTTCTGGGTTGGCTTCTATTCCACGTTGGTGAACTAGATATCCCAAGAATTTTCCTGATTTGACACCAAAGGTGCATTTTGCGGGGTTTAACTTCATACGATATTTTCTTAAGATCTGAAAGCATCGATCGAGATGTTTTACGTGATCCGCTTCGTTCATACTTTTGACCAGCATGTCGTCCACGTAGACTTCCATCAGTTCTCCGATTAATTCTTTGAACATTAGGTTTACTAACCTTTGGTAAGTGGCTCCGGCATTTCTTAATCCGAATGGCATTACTATGAAGCAATATACTCCCTGCTCGGTTACGAACGCGGTCTTTTCTTGATCCCGCTCATCCATGTATATTTGGTAAAACCCTTGGAAGGCGTCCATCATACTGAATAATGCGAAGCCAGCTGTCGAGTCGACCAATAAGTCGATCCTTGGCAGGGGGTATGGGTCGCGTGGACACAACTTGTTGAGGTCGGTGAAATCATTACACATCCTCCATTTATTATCTTTTTTATCTCCTTTTGCGACTAGTACGACATTGCATAGCCATTCCGAGAAATGAATTTCTCGGATTTGTTTTGCCTCGAGCAACCTTTCTACCTCGGCTTTGATAATTTTATCTTTCACCGGTCCATGATTTCTCTTCTTCTGCCTGGCGGGTTTCGCCAAAGGATCTATTTTTAGGGAATGCTTGATTATTCGAGGATCAATTCCTTCAATGTCATTTGCGCTCCAAGCGAAGACATCGGCATTGTTTCTGAGGAAGTCGATCAGCATTATTTCTCCTTCTTCGCTCAACTCTGTACCAATTCTCGTCTTTTTGGATGAGTCGCCTTCTACTAGAATTATATCTTTATGTTCAGGGGGTTTCAAAGATAAGTCTAGCGGTTCTTTCCCCTTTTTATCTAGTCGATCAGTACTAGGAATTTCAACCTCCTTTCTAATGAGATCGCCTTCAATCTTTCTCTTGCTCGGAGTAATGGACTTAGGGTGTTCTTTCATAGTTAACGAAGTACTATAGCAGTCCCAAGCCATGCAATGGTCGTTTGTTATTTCTCCGATGCCTGTATCGGTTGGAAACTTTATCTTCTGATGATAAGTAGAGACAACAACTCGGAATAGATTGAGAGCAGGTCGTCCCAATATTGCATTATAAGCGAAAGGGGTTTCTACTACTAGAAATTTTACTAGCTTCACTGTCCGGTGGGGTATTTTTCCGAGCGATACGCTTAAGGTTATCGTTCCGCTGGGGATGATTTCGGACCCCCCGAATCCTATTAATGGCGTAGCTACTTTCTGCAAGTTTATCTGCCCCAAGTCCATTTGGGCTAAAACTTCTCGGGAGATAATATTGGCCGAGCTCCCATTATCTATTAAGATTCTCTTGACATTGTAATTTGCTATTTCTAGCGATATTACCATAGGGAAGTCGGGGTTATCCTCTCTTGCGTCCCAGACAATATTTTTAGGTGCTTCGCCTTCATTAAAACTGATCTGCTGATCGTTTGATGGCCTGCTTTCCAGGGTCCAAATTTCTTTTGGGTATTTTGAGTTTCCAATTATGGACCTGGCAGTTCTTCGCCGGGCGTTACGACTATCTCCACCCGCGGGACCCCCGGAGATCGTATGGATAGTTCCATTGATCTGGTCGTGATTCGACTCCTGAATAGGTCGGCGTTCAGGTGACCTTTGATGAGAACTTCTCCTTCGATCAACATTCCGAGGGCTTCTACTTCTTTCCCTTTTACGATTATCTCGCTCTATGTATTCGTCAAGTTTTCCTTGCTCGATAAGTTTCTCAACTTCTCTCTTAAGGTGAAAACAATTCTCCGTTCGATGTCCATGTGCCCTATGGTATTTACAGTATTGATCGTAGTTTCGAGACCCTGGTCTCGGCTGCGCGATTTTCCTCGCTTCGGGAATCCAGTTATTTCTTTCTAGGACTTCCAATATTTCTTCCATTGGAACATTTAACCTTGGGTGTTCTACATGATTCACCCTGCTTCTGATTGGTTGATCATGGTTTCTTGGTCTTTGGTAGAAATTAGGTTGTCTGTCTTGGTCGGCTTTGTTGTATTCCAGTCGGTGGAAAACATTACCTCTCCTGGAAGATCGCTCGTAATCCAAAGATTTTTGGGTAGGAAACCTTTCATGCCGTTTGGAGCCTGAGGTGGTGGCTTTGTTTTTGTTTTTATCCTTAAAGGAATTCATCTCTTCTTGGGTCATATACTTAGAAGCCAAGCTCATAATGTCGGCAAACATTCTCGGTTGTTTTCGACTGAGGGCGTTTCCAAACTGCCTATTTTTAGTGAGGTCGAAGAGGATAGAAATTATGTAATCGATATTCGGAGAGTCGATTTTGAGTAATTCTACGTTGAACCTCGCCAACCAATTTCTTAGGGATTCTCCCTCTTGTTGGTGTATGGTTCCTAGGTAGCTCATCGGAAGTTTTTGCCTCCTCTGACTGGCAAATTGCTGTATTAGTTTATTGCATAATTCTCGGAAACTGAATATAGAGTTGGCCGGCTGTTTGGCAAACCAATCCAGCGCGAGTCCTTCGAATGTTGTTACCATTAGCTTGGCGGTGAATTCGGCGGAGTGGGCATACAAATTCATTATGTTCGTAAAGCTAAAGATATAATCGTCCGGGTCGGTGGTTCCATCATATCGGGGTAGTCTTCCCGGGACCTGTCCCGCGGACTGTGCTTCTTTTATTTCCCTGCAGAAAGGAGAGCAAGCCGCAAGGCTTTCCTGGAGTTCTGCAGTCCGGGCCCACGGGTTCTGCACAGATCGTAATCGTTGTTCAAGTCGCTCCTGTACCATCCTTTCAATTTCTCGTTCTGAGAATCGAGTCGCTCTCGGTCGATAGGGGATTGTATCATCTATATCATCTTCGATTGGGATGATCGTTCGTTCCTTCGATCCGCTGCGACCTGCTTGTGGTACTCTTCGACCAGTTCTTCTTTGGGGACGGTTGTCGGAGGGTTTAGAATTGACCTGCTGTGGGCTGTGTAGCGAGCGTCGCTCACTTGCTGGGCTGTCAGCTTGTTGAGAGGTCCGTTCGTTCGGCCTTGGCACTCCTGGCGCGGGAGTTGCCCTGGGAGCCGTAACGTTTCGAGGAATTTGGTCTAAAACTAGCAATTCTTCTGGAGAGAGTGACTTGAAGAGCATTGCTATTTGTTTCAGTTTTTCCTGAGCGCCAGGGAGAGGAACGGGTATTTCGGGAACTTCCGGTTCTTCTGGTATTGTACCGGTAAGACCTCCTTGGTGTTCCTGCTGACGGGAACGGGTATCTGGGAGATTTTCATTGGTGTTGGGATTGTTGTTATCGTTGTTGTCTTGTGGATCTTCAGATGTGTTGTGGCCTGTGGTCGTATTGCTTCTCGCTCCAATGCGAGCGCTTTTCCTTGGGCGAGCCATGTGTCGATTCGAATAATTAACCTAGCCCCTCGGTGGGCGCCAACTGATTTAACCGGATTTCGCCGGGTTAATTGTATATCAGTGAATTTGTAATATCGGTGGGGTTTACGATATTGGTGTATATATTTAGTAGGGCTCTGTTACTTTATTCCGGATGGATCAATCACAAAGAAAAGCTATGATTAAGAACAAGAAGTAAAACCACAAATAAAGCTAATAACACATCAATATGGAGATCAGAATACTATGAATCTTATTCAGTTATAATGCCTTAGGCTGTGAATATTGTATATTCTTGAAGTAAAAGGAATTTCATTGTTGTCTAATACAATCATTAACTAGGTATTTATACAATGTTTAACCTAGTTTTACAAGGAATCATAGTCCTAACAGGACTCGGCCCAGGTATCCTTCATGGGTCCGGAGTATCATCTTCTGATCGAAGAGAGCTGCGCTTGGCCGGGTCTGTAAGATGATCCCGATCGGCTTGGATTGGTCGAATCGATCTTAACTTCTTCATTCGATTCGAGTAATATGTAGGGTGCGAAATAGCCCCCATCATATTTCGATGTTAATTTATTGTATGTGGCAATACAAATATAGAGGATATATGGCTATCTTATTCATGCCATTTAACAGGGGTTTTTTTTTACTCTTTAACAGAGTCCCTATTGCAAATTTGATGTACTTTTAATCCCAGGACCCTCCATTTAAAATTGTGTGTTATGAATGAAAATACCCTTTGGTTATAATGAGGTTAGTTAAAAGAAGTGTCTTTTAAGAAAGAAAGGAGATCGTGTATAGAAAAGGATCATGATTCCCGATATGTTCTGAATTACTACTATATCAGTTTCTTAGGCTTTGGATTCTTAGATGAAATCCCACTTTTCCTCTTTTCTTCTCTTCTCTTCTTCATGCAAGTAAAATTTGAATAAAGTTCACTTATATATGTATCGTTCTTAATAAGTTGGATGCAACCTCCCAGTCCATGGTTGTGTAAGTAATGCTATTCTTTATATTTTCTCCTTGCATATGAATTCCTAAATACAGGCCTTTTATATATGATATTTGTGCCACAATCGAGAGTGTTCATGTCATATTAATAAGTGTTACTTTAGCTGTTTTGAATCTTGGGGACAGATTTTCAAGTTAAAACATGAATAACTAAGCTACTGTTTATAATAAAAAGTCAAAGAGACTCTTCATTTTGACTTAAACTTTATGTAATTCTTGTGAGGGGAGTGTGAGTTACTGGAGAGGATATATAACAGTTAATTTGGTTTTGTGTTAAAGTTATCTTGTTATTACTTCTTTAGTGGTTACTTGCTTTCTAATGTCGTAGTTTTAGGTTATTTGGTGTTATAGGCCTAAATTTTTCTTCCATGTCTAATAATTTCTAACTTAACTTTTTCCTTAGGTCCGGCCTATTTCTTCATATTATGTTTTGCTATTTTTTATGGAATATTGATGTAAAACAATATATTGTTACTAAGCAAGCATAATGGTTTTTGTTTTTTATTTAATCAGATTTGTTGATATTGTTAAATTTGTATGTTAATTACGTATATTTTATGTGATAGTACTTGTACTCGTTCTTCATTCTAAGCTGTGAGTTAATTCGAGTACTCGTATACTTTCTCGCATAGTATATGTGTTGATTTGCCGAGTAGGGAGTGGCCTGTATACAGGGATATTGTAGTCCTCATTTGTTGTTGAGTTTGGGATATATACTAAATTTTGCATTACTTGTCACACATCGCATGCCTTCGATCCTCGAGTTATGCGGTATGATAGCTCTTTTTACCTTCTGAGATTTTTATCTTTAACATTGTTTAACTATAAGAGTTTCCAAACTGATTAGATGGAATGTTTCCAGGAGTATAAATGCATATGTTCCGTACACGGGCAGAATAATTGGAAGTTCCAGCCTTTTTTTTGTTTCCCCCTTTAGTTTTTTAAGTCCATTGATGGATGAGGCTTATTGCATGAATTTAGCATACATTATGAGCTAATATTTGTTAAACCTGACCTTATATATAGCTTGCTTTAGAAATTTTTGTGTCCTGTGTGGGATTAATAATGCTTCTGCTGTTGTTTGATAAGAACAAAATTTAATCACAATTCAGGTATAGTACCTGATATAATCACAATTAATTTTATTTTGATGTGGCTTGTTACTAAAATCTATTGATAAATTGTTAGGTTGTTTGCTGAAGCTTATAATTCTTACTACTATATTTTGTGAAAAATTGTAGCTGAGTATGTCTGTTTATGTATAGGCATGTCATGGTCTTATTAAATGTAGGAGGATTAAATATTTTTTTATGTTTCTACATTTTTTATGGAGCATTGATATATGTAATGTGTTGAGAAGTGAACCTTTTCACTTGGAGTTTGAGGGAAAATTATTTTGTTCAGGAGATTTCGTTGTAGAATTTTTTAAATCAGTTTCTTAGGTAAGTTATTTTACTGGTGCTGATTCAGAACTTGTTAAGAGTTCACATACAGTTCATAGACTAGTTTGAGGTACTAATTCCAGATGTTATTTACTGACCTGTAATGAATAGTAATCAATATCCTGAACAGAAGAGCATATCAATAGTTTCTTTTGTGTTACTGGTCCAATGGTGAATCAATATGTATTGCAGTCTTCAACTGACTGGCTTTACTTAATATATATGCAGTAGGTGGATTCTTTAATTAGTATAAAGTTGATTGTAGAAGATGGGTAGTTTTATGATTTTCTATTTATAAAGGATTGAACTATTAATTATTGTATAAGATGGTTGATTTTGTCAATTTTAAATTTTCAAACTTCAAAAGTCAAGTATATAATAGGGGCAATGTTGCAAATATGTATTTTTTAAGATTTAGGAATTGTGTATTTTGCATCTCTGAAGATGTATATTAATTGATGGTAATATATTTTAACGGGATAACTGCTATTTTGAGCCTATTTGGATGGACTTTGTGTCAGGTTTGTGGACTTTTGTTTCAGGAAGGATGAAGTAGTTACTGTTTTAATCTTCACTCAACTTATATGTTGAAAATTTTAAACTGCAGTTTCGCATCTGTATGCAAACGCGTTCTTCCTCGTGATAAATATTTTTCTATGTAGATAATACTAATGAGTCTAAATCTCCATTCAGGTTTTCATCATAGGACCTCTTAAACAAGTAAAGTAAGCTGAAGCCATTCTAAGAGTGCGTTTGACTGGTAGAGTATGATTCAGAAGAATTAAAGCACTAAAATCTTCGGCTTGCATACTGATCCATTTTGTTTCCGGAATGTAAATGGAAATAAGTAGTCATGGCTCGAGAAATTCATATTCGAAATTATGTTGTTCATACGGGAGTCCAAGAATATGCATGTAACTAATTGTTCATGGTGTTATCCTAGCTTATACCTATGTGATAATCTGGTCCCCAGCAAATAACTGACATTAGCCGACATCGTAAGGGGTCACTATCATGACTTTGCAAGCACAACTTGGGAATTATGGGATTGCTATTGTTCTGGAGTTGGAGTGTCAGTTCTATTCTAGAAAATGTTGGGAAAGTGATTTGTCATTCTGCAGGAACACAAGTTCATATTAATGCATGGATGAATGTAACACCAACCTTTTCTGTAAAACTATCTTTGCTCTCTCTGGATTTATCCCCCGAATGCTTAGTATGACTTATATTAGCTGGAGCTTACTCATTCTTTACGTGTAAATCGAAAACAAAATTTCATTAATCTTTTGAAGTATCCATGCCCGAGTACCCTTTGCAACGCAATATGCACCCTGGAATTACAGGGTTTTGGCACTTTGCAACTTCACTTAAAAATTTTGGCAATTTGCATTCTAGAAATATAATTTATTTGGCACTTTGCACTCTAGTGTCTGTTTTAATGAGAAAATTTATTGGTAGAATGGTAGAAAAGTTATTTTCAATTTTTTTTTACACTTTGCACATTCGCAATATAGATGTTGCACCTTTAAAATATAGAATGTTGGTATTTTGCCCCATAAAATTATAAAATATTAGCACTTTTCACCCCGATTTAAATTTTTTGGCACTTTGACATAGCTTAATGTATTTTTCTTAAAAAAACCAAACTCATGAATGTCGGCGATGTAGAGATAAAATGGTCATTTCTATATACAACAATCATAAACTTGTTATTCTAAATTTATTTTACTTTATAATAACTTATTTTAACATTTTTTCTCAGTAAAATTTAGATTAAAAAAAAAAAGACATTGTATTTATTTTATTTTTAAGTATCATCTAGACTATTTATATTATATCTAAAATACACAATTACATATCTAACATATTATTATATTGCATGTTGCTTATATTATTTAAATTGTCATATTAAGTCGGGGATAAAAATGCCCTAACATACATTTTTTGGGTGCAAAGTGCCAATATTCTATATTTCAGAGTGCCAAATTTTGTATTTTTAGTGTGCAAAGTACCAAAAATTCAAAAATAACTATTATACCCTTCAGTCAATTAATTTTTTCCTTTAAAACACACACTAGGGTGTAAAGTGCCAACTAAATTGTATTTCCAAAGTGCAAAGTGCCAAAACTTTTAAGTTAAAGTACAAAGTGCCAAAATTCTATAATTTCAGGGTGCAAATTGCCAAAAACTTTATTCTATCTACTATTTCAATATTGCTTTCAAACTTCAAAATTCTTATTATGGGACTGGTAACCAATGGAGCCATCTATGTTCGACCCAATCCGTATCCATGCCCAAGTATCCTTTGCAATGCAATATGCCATGTTTTCGATTGCGGATCTTACAAATGACCCGATGGTTATTGTGTTATCAATCAAAGATTAGTTACATATTTGTTACTAAAACTAAATAGCGACGGTTACATAAAAAAAAGGACGAAAAGTTTTTTGTTGGAACATTCTTTTTCCTACAACCTTAACAATCGAATTCCTACGAAGAATATTTTTTTTCAATTTTTTATTATTATTGGCGGAAAATATTTTTGTTGTTAGTTCCATCGTTGTTCTGCTACTAAAGCTAAATAGCAACATATAATGTTTCCTTATGTATAATTTTTTTTTTGAAACTCAACATCCGAATTCCTACAAGAAATATTTGTTTTCCGATATTCCGTTTTTAATTTGTCGCTATCGTTAGATGAACACTTTTAATTTAATTTTTTTTTAATATTCCATTACCAATAACGACAATTTTGTTTTCCTTGGAATCGGACCGTCTTGATGCTTTTTTTTAGTGAGATGATAAATATTAGTTTGTATATAATTTATCATAGACATGTTATGGACAAAAAATGTGGGCTTTCATAGTTACATAGTCTTTCAATAAAATTTTATGCTCATAATTTTATTGACATAATTAAAGTAATCCATTATAATCTCATTACGAAAATCTCATCCCCTACTTTTTCTGTTATAAGGGACAATAAGGAAAATAAGATAAAATTTAATTCTCAAAATTTTACTGCCATAGTTAAATTAATCCATTATAATCTCATTACGAAAATCTCTTCCCCTACTTTTTCTGTTATAAGGGACAATAAGGAAAATAAAGTAAAATTTTATGCTCATAATTTTATTGCCATAATGTTATAAGGGACAATAAGGAAAATAAAATTAAGTAAAATTTGCTAGTAACCACCTTATTTGATATTTTTTTAAATATGTTTCCACTACTTAATATTGGTGAAAAATGCAAAATACTCCAATGTGTTATACTAAACCTGCAAGAAACTACACTGTGAAATTTTTATTGTGCCAACTCCCTTGTTTTTCAAAAACCCTGCAAAAAATATTAAATAAGGTCATTTTGAATCAACATATTTCAAAAAATAATTGCATTTACCCCTTAATATTCCTTTTTCTCTATATAAATAGCCATATTAGTACCCTTTCCATAAACCCAAACCTACATTATCTCAAAAACTCAATTCGTAGTTACACTCTTCATAAACAATGAAAATGATCTACAAATTGTCACTTTTGGTTTTCTTGTTAGGAACAACATTTTTTGTTATGGGACTTGAAGCGATCCATATTAAACCTCAACCGTTTTCATGTACGACTGAAAGTTGCACACAATTATGCCATGCTGCTCATGATTGTCAATTTTTCAAATGCCCTGATGGTCATTGTGTTCTCGACCCAAAAGTATCGCCCAACCCAATTTGTCTATGTTCGCCAAGAGCAATCGAAGATGTTGGCCATGGTCATCCATAAATAGTTGTAATAATATTTAAAATACATGTAAAATCAATTCTCAACCAAAAACTATTTAAATAAAGGAGATTATCGATTGTAACTGCTTTCTCACTCTTTTTCTTTTTTATAATGCGGTGAATTACAACATTATTTTAAAGGGTAAATTACGAATATCTTGTGCATGTTTTTGTGAGCAGCTATCTACATTCTTGTACGATTTGCTTCGGGTTCGCTTTCCTTTGAAGCTCAAGTTTGACTAGGAAGTGGGTAGAACAACTCGCGTTCATTGATACGAAACTCCTAATCACTCTAAGATGTCGTTTTCTACAAGCCACGGGGAAAACGATCAAAACATAAACAAAAACACAAAAAATGAACAAATGCCAAACAAAGGGGCCAAAGAGGGAAAAGCCACGAAAACACGCAAAGGCAACCAAAACTCGAATCAAAACAAGATGTTTTAGGCTTAGGACAGCACGTAATAACAACATTTTCACAGCGTTATCAATTAATTGTAAAGCTAAGAGCCTTGTGATGATTTAGTCTAAGAGATTAAGATCCGTGTAATTTTACTAAGTGTAAAAGTTTCACCTGGACATAGAAGTTGTAAACGTCAAATGCTGTTTTGATCTAAGAGATTAATTCATCCTTCCATCATGTTAAAGGAAGGAGAGTGGACTAGTGGGATTACACCACCCTTGAAAGCCATTATAAAAAAAATTGGGTCATTTTACTTCGAGCATTAATATTCATTACAAGATCAAGCAACGTCATGATTCTAACAGAAATAAAAACTGGTAGTATTAATAACGAAATTATAACAAAATACCAACAGAAATAATTTTCCATCAATAGCAGCGACAAATTAACAACAAAATTTATCAATGTTTTCTCAATTAACATATATATATATATATATATATATATATATATATATATATATATATATATTAATATATCACTAAATGAAAGTTTTTCAATGGAGATACTAGGTGAAAACTTCGTCATAGTTAATTTTAACTTTCAATTTGTATCTTTAAGCTACGATGATTATTCCTTTAATTAATTAATATATATATATATATATATATATATATATATATAGTTGAGTGGAAGTAGGAAGATTTGGACAAAATGTGTGTTTCTTAATCTAAATGGATTTTTCTTGAAGAAAAAGTGAACGTCGGAAACCCCAAATGCCACATATATAATTAATAGTTTGGTGGAAAAGAAAATAAAATGTCAGAGGATGAGAATTTTTTTTGTACAGGTTGATATAGACACCAAGGGCCTATAATAGGCACATCAAGTCATATATACACCACATACAAGTTTAATTTTTGCCACTATAGTATAGTTTGTTTATATGCTGATGACCTGATTTGATTTTTACAAGCATCAATGTCTAGGTAGATATATCTGATAATTAAAATCAAGATGAAGATGAGAGTTAATGACAATAAAGTTTTAGATGATGAACATAAGATTAATCTTACAATTACGATATGCAAGTGAAGAAAGTCTTAAATAGTTCAAGACTGTAAATTAGTAAGTCAACAAAGTATTCCATTCCAATTGATATTACAGATGAGTATTAGCTAGAGAGAAGCTGTGAAGGTATATTAATGTCAGTCGCAACCACTAAAATTGGGTAAGAGTTTGTAAGTCCAGTAAAACGAAATATTGAAGTGAAACATTAACAACCAATCAGACGCAGACCTATTGTTCCATCCACCTAACAAACGGGTAAATTCTGCTGGTTCATTCAGATTGTTAAAATGTTTCCAAATATTATAGTATTTATTAAATTAAGTGAGAATACACGTCTGCAATTACCAGAGCAGTGGAGAAAGACCTTCGTCGGGATTTTGTAAAGGTGTTCGCTCTAAGCTCGCACTTGATGACCTAGAACTCTAGTTTATACGGTCTTTGTTGTTTGAATATAGCTTCTATTTGCAACATATGAGGTATTGCAACAAATTGCCATATAAGCATATATTCAGCCAAAAAGGTTCCTTAAGAATTTCGAAAACTTTGCTAATGAAAACGAGTATTGATGATTTTAGGCTTATCTGCATTTCAGAAGGAGTCTATTTATCTGGATGGTTTGTTATCTAATTCTCAGTATAGCCATTTACAATGTTATTTTGACATCCTCCAGAAAATGACCTTGAAAATAACATTTATACTTGTACGGTTACATGTCTGTATTCTCCAGAATTTTTCAAGTCTTCCTTAATACAAAATTAATACAAAAACAGAGTAACTAACGAAAATCTTATTTTAATTCTGAAGCAAAATCACATCATCATTAAATTAAAAATCACAAATTAATCAACACAATTAAGAAACACGGAATCACAATAAAACGCAAAGAAATAACATTGTCGGAAACATTAGACAGAGGCAAAAGAAAACTCGCAAGATACGGACGAGAACAAAGGAAAGAGAAATTGAAGGAAGTGAAGAAAATAAGACAATTCTATGCGTAGATATACACGCGAAACGACGTCGTTTTGGTTTCTTGATTTAAAGCAGCTTGTACGCTCCACTGTAGGTGTTGTACTCTTAATTGAGATAGGTCGTTCAAAACAATTTCTTCTCTCCTTTATTCTGCAATTCCAACTCCTCCTTAGCGTAATTAATTGTGCCGTCCGAATTTGGGTCTCCTTCCCACGTGGGATGGGCAGCTTTCCGTCCGAAATTTCTACGGCTTTGATTGCCCTGTTCTTTTCACCGTCTTCCACCAACGGAAGGATTAATTCCACGGCTTTGGTTGTCATATTTGGTTTTCATCAGTTTCATTCCTTTTTAAATTACAGGTTGGTTTATCTTGACTACATATATATCTACGCATATAATTATGTTAGTTTCTTCTATTTCTTTAATTTCTTTTTCCTTTATTACCACCGTCTTCGACCACCGCCCGGATTAGTTCCACGACTCATCTTAGTCTTCAGTTGTGTCAGCAAATTAGTTGGACTAATTTGCCCTTCGGATGGGAAAAAGGAGCATGACTGCGGATGGAAAAATTTAATGTAGCTATCAAAAGTGTCGTAAGGATTTTTTGATGCTGATACTTTGATAATTTAACCTCAGGTGCAAGTTACAAGGTACTGTATAATTGCTTGTTTTGTTAATGCAATTGCAATTTTCAAAATTGACTTTCACTTAATGAGGGGGACAATTTACTATGGTGACACAATTTACAAATGGTCAAGTGTGAGTTCCAAGTGGAGAACAATTTTCAAGTGAAGGCACAATTTACTATGGTAAAAAATGCAAGTTTAAAGTAAGCTCAAGTTCACTTTGTGCACTATAAATAGGTGGCATCCTATTCATTTGAAAATCTTCACAAAAAATCAACTACAAGCAATATTCTCTTCTAGTGTTAGGCAGAAAATTGAGAGTGCAATTTTCAGAGTTCCTAATAGAATCGAGAAATATTGAGAAGTGAGTTGTGAGTGTGAGTGTTTGTAAACACTTGTAACTTTCTCCCTATAGTGAAAGTCTTGCAGCAGCCCGTGGAAGTAGCCAGTTTGGGTGAACCAAGTAAATAATTGTGTCTATTTATTTTTTTGCTCTATTCGTTAAATCTGGTTGTTGGAATCCCTAACAAATGGTATCAGAGCCCAGGGATCGGCATATTCCGGGGGCATCCAGATTTGAGTAGGAGCAATGGCGGCAGACGAAGGGAAGATGAAACTCGAGAAGTTTGACCGTTCGGACTTCGGCTTTTGGAAGATGCACATAGAGGACTATCTCTATCAGAAAAATTTATATCTACCTCTTGAAGAAACGAAACCAGAATCCATGAAGGATTAGGAATGGAAACTCATGGATCGAGAAGCTCTTGGAGTTATCCGATTGGCGTTATCCCGCAGTGTAGCCTTTAACATTGCAAAAGAGAAAACTACGGCTGGTCTTATGAAAGCTCTCTCGAAAATGTACGAGAAACCTTCGGCCTCAAATAAAGTGCATCTTATGAGGCGATTATTCAACCTGAGAATGAGTGAAGGTTCATCAGTGGCTCAACATCTCAATGAACTTAGCACAATCACGGCCCAGTTAAGTTCGGTTGAAATTGAGTTCGACGATTAGGTACAAGCGTTGATACTTTTGTCCTCCCTGCCAGAAAGTTGGAATGCTACGGTCACGGCTATGAGTAGCTCGTCGGGAAGCAGTAAGTTGAAATTCAACGATGTTCGAAATCTTGTTCTGAATGAAGAAATTCGACGAAGAGAGTCGGGCGATAATTCGACACTATCTGCTTTGTCAACGGAGTCAAGAGGAAGGAAAAATGATCGAGGAAGATCAAACAATCGAGGAAAATCCAAGAATGGGAGATCTAAGTCATGAAATCCCAACAATTCCAAGAAGACTGTTGAGTGTTGGAACTGCGGAAAGACTGGGCACTAGAAATATAATTTATTTGGCACTTTGCATTCTAGAAATATAATTTATTTGACACTTTGCACCCTAGTGTCTGTTTTAATGAGAAATTTTATTGGTAGAATGGTAAAAAAGTTATTTTCAATTTTTTTTTACACTTTGCACATTCGCAATATAGATGTTGCACCTTTAAAATATAGAATGTTGGTATTTTGCCCCATAAAATTATAAAATATTAGCACTTTTCACCCCGATTTAAAATTTTTGGCACTTTGACATAGCTTAATGTATTTTTCTTAAAAAAACCAAACTCATGAATGTCGGCGATGTAGAGATAAAATGGTCATTTCTATATACAACAATCATAAACTTGTTATTCTAAATTTATTTTACTTTATAATAACTTATTTTAACATTTTTTCACAGTAAAATTTAGATTAAAAAAAAAAGACATTGTATTTATTTTATTTTTAAGTATCATCTAGACTATTTATATTATATCTAAAATACACATTTACATATCTAACATATTATTATATTGCATGTTGCTTACATTATTTAAATTGTCATATTAAGTCGGGGATAAAAATGCCCTAACTTACATTTTTTGGGTGCAAAGTGCCAATATTCTATATTTCAGAGTGCCAAATTTTGTATTTTTAGTGTGCAAAGTACCAAAAATTCAAAAATAACTATTATACCCTTCGGTCAATTAATTTTTTCCTTTAAAACACACACTAGGGTGTAAAGTGCCAACTAAATTGTATTTCCAAAGTGCAAAGTGCCAAAACTTTTAAGTTAAAGTACAAAGTGCCAAAATTCTATAATTTCAGGGTGCAAATTGCCAAAAACTTTATTCTATCTACTATTTCAATATTGCTTTCAAATTTCAAAATTCTTATTATGGGACTGGTAACCAATGGAGCCATCTATGTTCGACCCAATCCGTATCCATGCCCAAGTATCCTTTGCAATGCAATATGCCATGTTTTCGATTGCGGATCTTACAAATGACCCGATGGTTATTGTGTTATAAATCAAAGATTAGTTACATATTTGTTACTAAAACTAAATAGCGACGGTTACATAAAAAAAAGGACGAAAAGTTTTTTGTTGGAACATTCTTTTTCCTACAACCTTAACAATCGAATTCCTACGAAGAATATTTTTTTTCAATTTTTTATTATTATTGGCGGAACATATTTTTGTTGTTAGTTCCATCGTTGTTCTGCTACTAAAGCTAAATAGCAACATATAATGTTTCCTTATGTATAATTTTTTTTTTAAACTCAACATCCGAATTCCTACAAGAAATATTTGTTTTCCGATATTCCGTTTTTAATTTGTCGCTATCGTTAGATGAACACTTTTAATTTAATTTTTTTTAATATTCCATTACCAATAACGACAATTTTGTTTTCCTTGGAATCGGACCGTCTTGATGCTTTTTTTTAGTGAGATGATAAATATTAGTTTGTATATAATTTATCATAGACATGTTATGGACAAAAAATGTGGGCTTTCATAGTTACATAGTCTTTCGATAAAATTTTATGCTCATAATTTAATTGACATAATTAAAGTAATCCATTATAATCTCATTACGAAAATCTCATCCCCTACTTTTCTGTTATAAGGGACAATAAGGAAAATAAGGTAAAATTTAATGCTCAAAATTTTACTGCCATAATTAAAATAATCCATTATAATCTCATTACGAAAATCTCCTCCCCTACCTTTTCTGTTATAAGGGACAATAAGGAAAATAAAGTAAAATTTTATGCTCATAATTTTATTGCCATAATGTTATAAGGGACAATAAGGAAAATAAAATTAAGTAAAATTTGCTAGTAACCACCTTATTTGATATTTTTTTAAATATGTTTCCACTACTTAATATTGGTGAAAAATGCAAAATACTCCAATGTGTTATATTAAACCTGCAAGAAACTACACTGTGAAATTTTTATTGTGCCAACTCCCTTGTTTTTCAAAAACCCTGCAAAAAATATTAAATAAGGTCATTTTGAATCAACATATTTCAAAAAATAATTGCATTTACCCCTTAATATTCCTTTTTCTCTATATAAATAGCCATATTAGTACCCTTTCCATAAACCCAAACCTACATTATCTCAAAAACTCAATTCGTAGTTACACTCTTCATAAACAATGAAAATGATCTACAAATTGTCACTTTTGGTTTTCTTGTTAGGAACAACATTTTTTGTTATGGGACTTGAAGCGATCCATATTAAACCTCAACCGTTTTCATGTACGACTGAAAGTTGCACACAATTATGCCATGCTGCTCATGATTGTCAATTTTTCAAATGCCCTGATGGTCATTGTGTTCTCGACCCAAAAGTATCGCCCAACCCAATTTGTCTATGTTCGCCAAGAGCAATCGAAGATGTTGGCCATGGTCATCCATAAATAGTTGTAATAATCTTTAAAATACATGTAAAATCAATTCTCAACCAAAAACTATTTAAATAAAGGAGATTATCGATTGTAACTGCTTTCTCACTCTTTTTCTTTTTTATAATGCGGTGAATTACAACATTATTTTAAAGGGTAAATTACGAATATCTTGTGCATGTTTTAGTGAGCAGCTATCTACATTCTTGTACGATTTGCTTCGGGTTCGCTTTCCTTTGAAGCTCAAGTTTGACTAGGAAGTGGGTAGAACAACTCGCGTTCATTGATACGAAACTCCTAATCACTCTAAGATGTCGTTTTCTACAAGCCACGGGGAAAACAATCAAAACATAAACAAAAACACAAAAAATGAACAAATGCCAAACAAAGGGGCCAAAGAGGGAAAAGCCACGAAAACACGCAAAGGCAACCAAAACTCGAATCAAAACAAGATGTTTTAGTCTTAAGACAGCACGTAATAACAACATTTTCACAGCGTTATCAATTAATTGTAAAGCTAAGAGCCTTGTGATGATTTAGTCTAAGAGATTAAGATCCGTGTAATTTTACTAAGTGTAAAAGTTTCATCTGGACATAGAAGTTGTAAACGTCAAATGCTGTTTTGATCTAAGAGATTAATTCATCCTTCCATCATGTTAAAGGAAGGAGAGTGGACTAGTGGGATTACACCACCCTTGAAAGCCATTATAAAAAAAATTGGGTCATTTTACTTCGAGCATTAATATTCATTACAAGATCAAGCAACGTCATGATTCTAACGGAAATAAAAACTGTTAGTATTAATAACGAAATTATAACAAAATACCAACAAAAATAATTTTCCATCAATAGCAGCGACAAATTAACAACAAAATTTATCAATGTTTTCTCAATTAACATATATATATATATATATATATATATATATATATTAATTAATTAAAGGAATAATCATCGTAGCTTAAAGATACAAATTGAAAGTTAAAATTAACTATGACGAAGTTTTCACCCAGTATCTCCATTGAAAAACTTTCATTTAGTTATATATATATATATATATATATATATATATATATATATATATATATATATATTTATATAGTTGAGTGGAAGTAGGAAGATTTGGACAAAATGTGTGTTTCTTAATCTAAATGGATTTTTCTTGAAGAAAAAGTGGAACGTCGGAAACCCCAAATGCCACATATATAATTAATGGTTTGGTGGAAAAGAAAATAAAATGTCAGAGGATGAGAAATTTTTTTGTACAGGTTGATATAGACACCAAGGGCCTATAATAGGCACATCAAGTCATATATACACCACATACAAGTTTAATTTTTGCCACTATAGTATAGTTTGTTTATATGCTGATGACCTGATTTGATTTTTACAAGCATCAATGTCTAGGTAGATATCTGATAATTAAAATCAAGATGAAGATGAGAGTTAATGACAATAAAGTTTTAGATGATGAACATAAGATTAATCTTACAATAACGATATGCATGTGAAGAAAGTCTTAAATAGTTGAAGACTGTAAATTAGTAAGTCAACAAAGTATTCCATTCCAATTGATATTATAGATGAGTATTAGCTAGAGAGAAGCTGTGAAGGTATATTAATGTCAGTCGCAACCACTAAAATTGGGTAAGAGTTTGTAAGTCCAGTAAAATGAAATATTGAAGTGAAACATTAACTTCCAATCAGACGCAGACCTATTGTTCCATCCACCTAACAAACGGGTAAATTCTGCTGGTTCATTTAGATTGTTAAAATGTTTCCAAATATTATAGTATTTATTAAATTAAGTGAGAATACACGTCTGCAATTACCAGAGCAGTGGAGAAAGACCTTCGTCGGGATTTTGTAAAGGTGTTCGCTCTAAGCTCGCACTTGATGACCTAGAACTCTAGTTTATACGGTCTTTGTTGTTTGAATATAGCTTCTATTTGCAACATATGAGGTATTGCAACAAATTGCCATATAAGCATCTATTCAGCCAAAAAGGTTCCTTAAAAATTTCGAAAACTTTGCTAATGAAAACGAGTAGTGATGATTTTAGGCTTATCTGCATTTCAGAAGGAGTCTATTTATCTGGATGGTTTGTTATCTAATTCTCAGTATAGCCATTTACAATGTTATTTTGACATCCTCCAGAAAATGACCTTGAAAATAACATTTATACTTGTACGGTTACATGTCTGTATTCTCCAGAATTTTTCAAGTCTTCCTTAATACAAAATTAATACAAAAACAGAGTAACTAACCAAAATCTTATTTTAATTCTGAAGCAAAATCACATCATCATTAAATTAAAAATCACAAATTAATCAACACAATTAAGAAACACGGAATCACAATAAAACGCAAAGAAATAACATTGTCGGAAACATTAGACAGAGGCAAAAGAAAACTCGCAAGATACGGACGAGAACAAAGGAAAGAGAAATTGAAGTAAGTGAAGAAAATAAGGCAATTCTATGTGTAGATATACACGCGAAACGACGTCGTTTTGGTTTCTTGATTTAAAGTGGCTTGTACGCTCCACTGTAGGTGTTGTACTCTTAATTGAGATAGGTCGTTCAAAACAATTTCTTCTCTCCTTTAGTCTGCAATTCCAACTCCTCCTTAGCGTAATTAATTGTGCCGTCCGACTTTGGGTCTCCTTCTCACGTGGGATGGGCAACTTTCCGTCCGAAATTTCTACGGCTTTGATTGCCCTGTTCTTTTCACCGTCTTCCACCAACGGAAGGATTAATTCCACAGCTTTGGTTGTCATATTTGGTTTTCGTCAGTTTCATTCCTTTTTAAATTACAGGTTTATTTATCTTGACTACATATATATATCTACGCATATAATTATGTTAGTTTCTTCAATTTCTTTAATTTCTTTTTCCTTTATTACCACCGTCTTCGACCACCGCCCGGATTAGTTCCACGACTCATCTTAGTCTTCAGTTGTGTCAGCAAATTAGTTGGACTAATTTGCCATTCGGATGGGAAAAAGGAGCATGACTGCGGATGGAAAAATTTAATGTAGCTATCAAAAGTGTCGTAAGGATTTTTTGATGCTGATACTTTGATAATTTAACCTCAGGTGCAAGTTACAAGGTACTGTATAATTGCTTGTTTTGTTAATGCAATTGCAATTTTCAAAATTGACTTTCACTTAATGAGGGGGACAATTTACTATAGTGGCACAATTTACAAATGGTCAAGTGTGAGTTCCAAGTGGAGAACAATTTTCAAGTGAAGGCACAATTTACTATGGTAAAAAATGCAAGTGTAAAGTAAGCTCAAGTTCACTTTGTGCACTATAAATAGGTGGCATCCTATTCATTTGAAAATCATCACAAAAAAAATCAATTACAAGCAGTATTCTCTTCTAGTGTTAGGCAGAAAATTGAGAGTGCAATTTTCAGAGTTCCTAAAAGAATCGAGAAATATTGAGAAGTGAGTTGTGAGTGTTTGTAAACACTTGTAACTTTCTCCCTATAGTGAAAGTCTTGCAGCAGCCCGTGGAAGTAGCCAGTTTGGGTGAACCACGTAAATAATTGTGTCAATTTATTTTTTTGCTCTATTCGTTAAATCTGATTGTTGGAATCCCTAACAAATGGTATCAGAGCCCAGGGATCGGCATATTCCGGGGGCATCCAGATTTGAGTAGGAGCAATTGCGGCAGACGAAGGGAAGATGAAACTCGAGAAGTTTGACAGTTCGGACTTCGGCTTTTGGAAGATGCAGATAGAGGACTATCTCTATCAGAAAAATTTATATCTACCTCTTGAAGAAACGAAACCAGAATCCATGAAGGATGAGGAATGGAAACTCATGGATCGAGAAGCTCTTGGAGTTATCCGATTGGCGTTATCCCGCAGTGTAGCCTTTAACATTGCAAAAGAGAAAACTACGGCTGGTCTTATGAAAGCTCTCTCGAAAATGTACGAGAAACCTTCGGCCTCAAATAAAGTGCATCTTATGAGGCGATTATTCAACCTGAGAATGAGTGAAGGTTCATCAGTGGGTCAACATCTCAATGAACTTAGCACAATCACGACCCAGTTAAGTTCGGTTGAAATTGAGTTCGACGATTAGGTACAAGCGTTGATACTTTTGTCCTCCCTGCCAGAAAGTTGGAATGCTACGGTCACGGCTATGAGTAGCTCGTCGGGAAGCAGTAAGTTGAAATTCAACGATGTTCGAGATCTTGTTCTGAATGAAGAAATTCGACGAAGAGAGTCGGGCGATAATTCGACACCATCTGCTTTGTCAACGGAGTCAAGAGGAAGGAAAAATGATCGAGGAAGATCAAACAATCGAGGAAAATCCAAGAATGGGAGATCTAAGTCGTGAAATCCCAACAATTCCAAGAAGACTGTTGAGTGTTGGAATTGCGGAAAGACTGGGCACTAGAAATATAATTTATTTGGCACTTTGCATTCTAGAAATATAATTTATTTGACACTTTGCACCCTAGTGTCTGTTTTAATGAGAAATTTTATTGGTAGAATGGTAAAAAAGTTATATTCAATTTTTTTTTTACACTTTGCACATTCGCAATATAGATGTTGCACCTTTAAAATATAGAATGTTGGTATTTTGCCCCATAAAATTATAAAATATTAGCACTTTTCACCCCGATTTAAAATTTTTGGCACTTTGACATAGCTTAATGTATTTTTCTTAAAAAAACCAAACTCATGAATGTCGGCGATGTAGAGATAAAATGGTCATTTCTATATACAACAATCATAAACTTGTTATTCTAAATTTATTTTACTTTATAATAACTTATTTTAACATTTTTTCTCAGTAAAATTTAGATTAAAAAAAAAAGACATTGTATTTATTTTATTTTTAAGTATCATCTAGACTATTTATATTATATCTAAAATACACATTTACATATCTAACATATTATTATATTGCATGTTGCTTACATTATTTAAATTGTCATATTAAGTCGGGGATAAAAATGCCCTAACTTACATTTTTTGGGTGCAAAGTGCCAATATTCTATATTTCAGAGTGCCAAATTTTGTATTTTTAGTGTGCAAAGTACCAAAAATTCAAAAATAACTATTATACCCTTCGGTCAATTAATTTTTTCCTTTAAAACACACACTAGGGTGTAAAGTGCCAACTAAATTGTATTTCCAAAGTGCAAAGTGCCAAAACTTTTAAGTTAAAGTACAAAGTGCCAAAATTCTATAATTTCAGGGTGCAAATTGCCAAAAACTTTATTCTATCTACTATTTCAATATTGCTTTCAAATTTCAAAATTCTTATTATGGGACTGGTAACCAATGGAGCCATCTATGTTCGACCCAATCCGTATCCATGCCCAAGTATCCTTTGCAATGCAATATGCCATGTTTTCGATTGCGGATCTTACAAATGACCCGATGGTTATTGTGTTATAAATCAAAGATTAGTTACATATTTGTTACTAAAACTAAATAGCGACGGTTACATAAAAAAAAGGACGAAAAGTTTTTTGTTGGAACATTCTTTTTCCTACAACCTTAACAATCGAATTCCTACGAAGAATATTTTTTTTCAATTTTTTATTATTATTGGCGGAACATATTTTTGTTGTTAGTTCCATCGTTGTTCTGCTACTAAAGCTAAATAGCAACATATAATGTTTCCTTATGTATAATTTTTTTTTTAAACTCAACATCCGAATTCCTACAAGAAATATTTGTTTTCCGATATTCCGTTTTTAATTTGTCGCTATCGTTAGATGAACACTTTTAATTTAATTTTTTTTAATATTCCATTACCAATAACGACAATTTTGTTTTCCTTGGAATCGGACCGTCTTGATGCTTTTTTTTAGTGAGATGATAAATATTAGTTTGTATATAATTTATCATAGACATGTTATGGACAAAAAATGTGGGCTTTCATAGTTACATAGTCTTTCGATAAAATTTTATGCTCATAATTTAATTGACATAATTAAAGTAATCCATTATAATCTCATTACGAAAATCTCATCCCCTACTTTTTCTGTTATAAGGGACAATAAGGAAAATAAGGTAAAATTTAATGCTCAAAATTTTACTGCCATAATTAAAATAATCCATTATAATCTCATTACGAAAATCTCCTCCCCTACCTTTTCTGTTATAAGGGACAATAAGGAAAATAAAGTAAAATTTTATGCTCATAATTTTATTGCCATAATGTTATAAGGGACAATAAGGAAAATAAAATTAAGTAAAATTTGCTAGTAACCACCTTATTTGATATTTTTTTAAATATGTTTCCACTACTTAATATTGGTGAAAAATGCAAAATACTCCAATGTGTTATATTAAACCTGCAAGAAACTACACTGTGAAATTTTTATTGTGCCAACTCCCTTGTTTTTCAAAAACCCTGCAAAAAATATTAAATAAGGTCATTTTGAATCAACATATTTCAAAAAATAATTGCATTTACCCCTTAATATTCCTTTTTCTCTATATAAATAGCCATATTAGTACCCTTTCCATAAACCCAAACCTACATTATCTCAAAAACTCAATTCGTAGTTACACTCTTCATAAACAATGAAAATGATCTACAAATTGTCACTTTTGGTTTTCTTGTTAGGAACAACATTTTTTGTTATGGGACTTGAAGCGATCCATATTAAACCTCAACCGTTTTCATGTACGACTGAAAGTTGCACACAATTATGCCATGCTGCTCATGATTGTCAATTTTTCAAATGCCCTGATGGTCATTGTGTTCTCGACCCAAAAGTATCGCCCAACCCAATTTGTCTATGTTCGCCAAGAGCAATCGAAGATGTTGGCCATGGTCATCCATAAATAGTTGTAATAATCTTTAAAATACATGTAAAATCAATTCTCAACCAAAAACTATTTAAATAAAGGAGATTATCGATTGTAACTGCTTTCTCACTCTTTTTCTTTTTTATAATGCGGTGAATTACAACATTATTTTAAAGGGTAAATTACGAATATCTTGTGCATGTTTTAGTGAGCAGCTATCTACATTCTTGTACGATTTGCTTCGGGTTCGCTTTCCTTTGAAGCTCAAGTTTGACTAGGAAGTGGGTAGAACAACTCGCGTTCATTGATACGAAACTCCTAATCACTCTAAGATGTCGTTTTCTACAAGCCACGGGGAAAACAATCAAAACATAAACAAAAACACAAAAAATGAACAAATGCCAAACAAAGGGGCCAAAGAGGGAAAAGCCACGAAAACACGCAAAGGCAACCAAAACTCGAATCAAAACAAGATGTTTTAGTCTTAAGACAGCACGTAATAACAACATTTTCACAGCGTTATCAATTAATTGTAAAGCTAAGAGCCTTGTGATGATTTAGTCTAAGAGATTAAGATCCGTGTAATTTTACTAAGTGTAAAAGTTTCATCTGGACATAGAAGTTGTAAACGTCAAATGCTGTTTTGATCTAAGAGATTAATTCATCCTTCCATCATGTTAAAGGAAGGAGAGTGGACTAGTGGGATTACACCACCCTTGAAAGCCATTATAAAAAAAATTGGGTCATTTTACTTCGAGCATTAATATTCATTACAAGATCAAGCAACGTCATGATTCTAACGGAAATAAAAACTGTTAGTATTAATAACGAAATTATAACAAAATACCAACAGAAATAATTTTCCATCAATAGCAGCGACAAATTAACAACAAAATTTATCAATGTTTTCTCAATTAACATATATATATATATATATATATATATATATATATATATATATATATATATATATATATATATTAATTAATTAAAGGAATAATCATCGTAGCTTAAAGATACAAATTGAAAGTTAAAATTAACTATGACGAAGTTTTCACCCAGTATCTCCATTGAAAAACTTTCATTTAGTTATATATATATATATATATATATATATATATATATATATATATATAGTTGAGTGGAAGTAGGAAGATTTGGACAAAATGTGTGTTTCTTAATCTAAATGGATTTTTCTTGAAGAAAAAGTGGAACGTCGGAAACCCCAAATGCCACATATATAATTAATGGTTTGGTGGAAAAGAAAATAAAATGTCAGAGGATGAGAAATTTTTTTGTACAGGTTGATATAGACACCAAGGGCCTATAATAGGCACATCAAGTCATATATACACCACATACAAGTTTAATTTTTGCCACTATAGTATAGTTTGTTTATATGCTGATGACCTGATTTGATTTTTACAAGCATCAATGTCTAGGTAGATATCTGATAATTAAAATCAAGATGAAGATGAGAGTTAATGACAATAAAGTTTTAGATGATGAACATAAGATTAATCTTACAATAACGATATGCATGTGAAGAAAGTCTTAAATAGTTGAAGACTGTAAATTAGTAAGTCAACAAAGTATTCCATTCCAATTGATATTATAGATGAGTATTAGCTAGAGAGAAGCTGTGAAGGTATATTAATGTCAGTCGCAACCACTAAAATTGGGTAAGAGTTTGTAAGTCCAGTAAAATGAAATATTGAAGTGAAACATTAACTTCCAATCAGACGCAGACCTATTGTTCCATCCACCTAACAAACGGGTAAATTCTGCTGGTTCATTTAGATTGTTAAAATGTTTCCAAATATTATAGTATTTATTAAATTAAGTGAGAATACACGTCTGCAATTACCAGAGCAGTGGAGAAAGACCTTCGTCGGGATTTTGTAAAGGTGTTCGCTCTAAGCTCGCACTTGATGACCTAGAACTCTAGTTTATACGGTCTTTGTTGTTTGAATATAGCTTCTATTTGCAACATATGAGGTATTGCAACAAATTGCCATATAAGCATCTATTCAGCCAAAAAGGTTCCTTAAGAATTTCGAAAACTTTGCTAATGAAAACGAGTAGTGATGATTTTAGGCTTATCTGCATTTCAGAAGGAGTCTATTTATCTGGATGGTTTGTTATCTAATTCTCAGTATAGCCATTTACAATGTTATTTTGACATCCTCCAGAAAATGACCTTGAAAATAACATTTATACTTGTACGGTTACATGTCTGTATTCTCCAGAATTTTTCAAGTCTTCCTTAATACAAAATTAATACAAAAACAGAGTAACTAACCAAAATCTTATTTTAATTCTGAAGCAAAATCACATCATCATTAAATTAAAAATCACAAATTAATCAACACAATTAAGAAACACGGAATCACAATAAAACGCAAAGAAATAACATTGTCGGAAACATTAGACAGAGGCAAAAGAAAACTCGCAAGATACGGACGAGAACAAAGGAAAGAGAAATTGAAGTAAGTGAAGAAAATAAGGCAATTCTATGTGTAGATATACACGCGAAACGACGTCGTTTTGGTTTCTTGATTTAAAGTGGCTTGTACGCTCCACTGTAGGTGTTGTACTCTTAATTGAGATAGGTCGTTCAAAACAATTTCTTCTCTCCTTTAGTCTGCAATTCCAACTCCTCCTTAGCGTAATTAATTGTGCCGTCCGACTTTGGGTCTCCTTCTCACGTGGGATGGGCAACTTTCCGTCCGAAATTTCTACGGCTTTGATTGCCCTGTTCTTTTCACCGTCTTCCACCAACGGAAGGATTAATTCCACAGCTTTGGTTGTCATATTTGGTTTTCGTCAGTTTCATTCCTTTTTAAATTACAGGTTTATTTATCTTGACTACATATATATATCTACGCATATAATTATGTTAGTTTCTTCAATTTCTTTAATTTCTTTTTCCTTTATTACCACCGTCTTCGACCACCGCCCGGATTAGTTCCACGACTCATCTTAGTCTTCAGTTGTGTCAGCAAATTAGTTGGACTAATTTGCCATTCGGATGGGAAAAAGGAGCATGACTGCGGATGGAAAAATTTAATGTAGCTATTAAAAGTGTCGTAAGGATTTTTTGATGCTGATACTTTGATAATTTAACCTCAGGTGCAAGTTACAAGGTACTGTATAATTGCTTGTTTTGTTAATGCAATTGCAATTTTCAAAATTGACTTTCACTTAATGAGGGGGACAATTTACTATAGTGGCACAATTTACAAATGGTCAAGTGTGAGTTCCAAGTGGAGAACAATTTTCAAGTGAAGGCACAATTTACTATGGTAAAAAATGCAAGTGTAAAGTAAGCTCAAGTTCACTTTGTGCACTATAAATAGGTGGCATCCTATTCATTTGAAAATCATCACAAAAAAAATCAATTACAAGCAGTATTCTCTTCTAGTGTTAGGCAGAAAATTGAGAGTGCAATTTTCAGAGTTCCTAAAAGAATCGAGAAATATTGAGAAGTGAGTTGTGAGTGTTTGTAAACACTTGTAACTTTCTCCCTATAGTGAAAGTCTTGCAGCAGCCCGTGGAAGTAGCCAGTTTGGGTGAACCACGTAAATAATTGTGTCAATTTATTTTTTTGCTCTATTCGTTAAATCTGATTGTTGGAATCCCTAACAAATGGTATCAGAGCCCAGGGATCGGCATATTCCGGGGGCATCCAGATTTGAGTAGGAGCAATGGCGGCAGACGAAGGGAAGATGAAACTCGAGAAGTTTGACAGTTCGGACTTCGGCTTTTGGAAGATGCAGATAGAGGACTATCTCTATCAGAAAAATTTATATCTACCTCTTGAAGAAACGAAACCAGAATCCATGAAGGATGAGGAATGGAAACTCATGGATCGAGAAGCTCTTGGAGTTATCCGATTGGCGTTATCCCGCAGTGTAGCCTTTAACATTGCAAAAGAGAAAACTACGGCTGGTCTTATGAAAGCTCTCTCGAAAATGTACGAGAAACCTTCGGCCTCAAATAAAGTGCATCTTATGAGGCGATTATTCAACCTGAGAATGAGTGAAGGTTCATCAGTGGGTCAACATCTCAATGAACTTAGCACAATCACGACCCAGTTAAGTTCGGTTGAAATTGAGTTCGACGATTAGGTACAAGCGTTGATACTTTTGTCCTCCCTGCCAGAAAGTTGGAATGCTACGGTCACGGCTATGAGTAGCTCGTCGGGAAGCAGTAAGTTGAAATTCAACGATGTTCGAGATCTTGTTCTGAATGAAGAAATTCGACGAAGAGAGTCGGGCGATAATTCGACACCATCTGCTTTGTCAACGGAGTCAAGAGGAAGGAAAAATGATCGAGGAAGATCAAACAATCGAGGAAAATCCAAGAATGGGAGATCTAAGTCGTGAAATCCCAACAATTCCAAGAAGACTGTTGAGTGTTGGAATTGCGGAAAGACTGGGCACTAGAAATATAATTTATTTGGCACTTTGCATTCTAGAAATATAATTTATTTGACACTTTGCACCCTAGTGTCTGTTTTAATGAGAAATTTTATTGGTAGAATGGTAAAAAAAAGTATATTCAATTTTTTTTTACACTTTGCACATTCGCAATATAGATGTTGCACCTTTAAAAATATAGAATGTTGGTATTTGCCCCATAAAATTAAAAAATATTAGCACTTTTCACCCCGATTTAAATTTTTGGCACTTTGACATAGCTTAATGTATTTTTCTTAAAAAACCAAACTCATGAATGTCGGCGATGTAGAGATAAATGGTCATTTCATATACAAAACAATCATAAACTTGTTATTCTAAATTTATTTTACTTTATAATAACTTATTTTAACATTTTTTCTCATAAAATTTAGATTAAAAAAAAAGACATTGTATTTATTTTATTTTTAAGTATCATCTAGACTATTTATATATATCTAAAATACACATTTACATATCTAACATATTATTATATTGCATGTTGCTTACATTATTTAAATTGTCATATTAAGTCGGGGATAAAAATGCCCTAACTTACATTTTTTGGGTGCAAAGTGCCAATATTCTATATTTCAGAGTGCCAAATTTTGTATTTTTAGTGTGCAAAGTACCAAAAATTCAAAAATAACTATTATACCCTTCGTCAATTAATTTTTTCCTTTAAAACACACACTAGGGTGTAAAGTGCCAACTAATTGTATTTCCAAAGTGCAAAGTGCCAAAACTTTTAAGTTAAGTACAAAGTGCCAAAATTCTATAATTTCAGGGTGCAAATTGCCAAAAACTTTATTCTATCTACTATTTCAATATTGCTTTCAAATTTCAAAATTCTTATTATGGGACTGGTAACCAATGGAGCCATCATGTTCGACCCAATCCGTATCCATGCCCAAGTATCCTTTGCAATGCAATATGCCATGTTTTCGATTGCGGATCTTACAAATGACCCGATGGTTTTATTGTGTTATAATCAAAGATTAGTTACATATTTGTTACTAAAACTAAATAGCGACGGTTACATAAAAAAAAGGACGAAAAGTTTTTTGTTGGAACATTCTTTTTCCTACA